>BQKN01061913.1:2559-23045 GCA_022839385.1 Asparagus kiusianus
GTTGCGATCGGAGCAACTTTGAGGACTTATCGTTCTATTGATGAGAATCGATAAGTTAGAAGTGTTGTGATCGGAGCAACTTTGAGGACTTATCGCTCTATTGGGGAGAGTCGATAAGTTGGAAGTGTTGCGATCGGAGCAACTTTGAGGACTTATCGTTCTATTGATGAGAACCGATAAGTTGGAAGTGTTGCGATCGGAGCAACTTTGAGGACTTATCGTTCTATTGATGAGAAGCGATAAGTTGAAAGTGTTGCGATCGGAGCAACTTTAAGGACTTATCGTTCTATTGATGAGAATCGATAAGTTGGAAGTGTTGCGATCGGAGCAACTTTGAGGACTTATCGTTCTATTGATGAGAATCGATAAGTTGGAAGTGTTGCGATCGGGGCAACTTTGAGGACTTATCGTTCTATTGATGAGAATCGATAAGTTGGAAGTGTTGCGATCGGGGCAACTTTGAGGACTTATCGTTCTATTGATGAGAATCGATAAGTTGGAAGTGTTGCGATCGGGGCAACTTTGAGGACTTATCGCTCTATTGGGGAGAGTCGATAAGTTGATTTTGTCAGAGGTGTAATTTTAACGTGACGTCTGTGGGGGGTGAAATTCCCTTATGTCTTGCTGGGGAAAGTCACAAAGTATTCTCATCACTGGAGTGAGGAATTTGAACAAGATTTCGGATAATTTTGTTACTCCACTGAAAGGAGTTGATAAACTGGTTATTTATTGCCCTGTTGGAGAGAGCTAATAAATTAACAATAATCTGAGTGATTTTGAGGACTTATCGTTCTGTTGATGAGAATCGATAAGTGAGTTCTAACAGAGGAGTTATAATCATATTGATAGTGATAATAACTAGATTCAATCTCTGTTAGGATAATGACCATCTGATGAGTTGAGGAGATACAGAGTTTTGAACGCACTCTGTTAAAAAGAACCCATGAACTTAGAGGCTAAGTATCGAAGATGGACTCTTCATTTGGAAGAGTTATAACGCTAAGGTGACCTTCGCGTTTGAAGTATGAAACGCTGGTCTGAGCCCAGCGTTTGAACGCGGGTGTGAACCTCGTGTTGAGATTAAAGTCTTAACTGACTTTAAAAGATTTACTTCTTTTTTTAAAACGGTTGGGATTCTTTTTAAAGTCCCTAACCATCTCAACAACTTAACAGTTGTTATAAATAGACCTGAGTGGTCACATCAAGAGTCATTCGACTCTTTCTACTTTCGGCTATTTCCAAGAACGAGAAATCTCGTTTGACTTCGGCGAGATCTCCGACGAACTTCGTCTTTTTCGTTCGAAAACGCCTTCTCCGATCCACTGTGCTGATGGCGCCACGGAGGATGGGCTCAAGCTCCAAGAAAGTCGCCGGAACGACTTCCGAAACACCGTCGATAGAGGACACTGGCAGTGTTCTTGTTCCTGCGGGGATTTCGTCGTCGTCTCCACCGCCGCAAGGACTTCCCTGTCGTGGTAAGTGCAGACTAAAAGAACTTGCTTTGGCAAGTTTTCTGAAAACCCTAGATGGGTTCTTGATAACGAGGAAGATGACTTGTTTTGATCAGATGAAAACGCGGGGTTGGGATACCCTTTGGGTCCGACACTCGCGTTCCAATTCTTCAACACGGGGTTCGTCCCTCACGTTTGAGACTTTCTGACGCGATGCTCGACCCTCGCGTTGGTGATTTCTGACGCGATACTTGACCCTCGCGTTGGTGATTTCTGACGCGATACTCGACCCTCGCGTTGGTGATTTCTGACGCGATACTCGACCCTCGCGTTGGTGATTTTGACCTGAGACTTAAACCCTTTGTGTTTTGGGGTTCTATCTTTATGTCGATGGCTCGCTTATAGCTGCTAACATCTGCTTTTTGATTGTGCAGTGCTTTTACCAAACGTGCCGCTTTCACAAGAGCATCATTTTGGGTATCTTGGCGGACCTGATGTGAATGAAACTTTCAGTCTTCAAAACACAGTTCCGCTTTGTACTTTCGCTGACTCGGAGAGAACAGACATGATTATATCTCCTCGATGTTCCACCCTTAGAGTCTTGATCACCAACTTAGACGTGGAGACCCCTGCGGGCCATGCTCAGTTTCCCAAACCGGCATTCATATTCGGAGATCGAATATCCATCGATGATCACCTCGTACATGCAGAAGACTCGAAGCTATTGCGGAAAGTTGATAATCGCTACTTCTTCCTTCCAAACATGAAGAGGATGTATCCCCTCTCCTACTTCTTGAATGCAAGCCGTCGTCGGAGTCTGACTTTTGACATAGTCAAAGAGAAGGAAAATGTGTCGTTCGGATCTGGTCGACGGGCTCGTACACAAATCGGAGGGCAGCTCAAGGGATTGAGACCTGGTTTATTTGAGAAGAAGGAACTGGTTCAGGAGATGCCACGCCCAGCGAATATTTTCATTCGCCAGTTCCTTGCGACTCAGGGTGAATTTTCTACCCAAGCGTTCAGATCCCCTGGGTGGGTTTGTTCTGGAGAAGGAGGTTGGTGGACCCGCATGATTGACTTCGTTCTTGAAGAGCTTAAGGAGTCACTCACTCAATCGGGTCTCACAATTCCCGTGTTAGCTACTCGACGGGGAGTTGTGCAGAGCTTCCATAATTTCTTCGCTATGTTAGAGAAATATAACTCGGACAGTTGCACATTTTTCACACCTACAGGAGAGTTAGGTTTTGCTCTTCATGAGATGCAAGCGGTGTCGGGATTGCCACTTGGGAAAACACCCTACGAAGAGTTCATCCCTACTACCGAAGAGCTTTCTCAGTTGAGGTTGGCGCACCCAGAAATTTATGCTACTTTCTGGGAGTTGATGTGCCACTTCCACATATGTGCTCAAATCTGTGGGACGCGTGGGGGAGGCATCATGCATACCACGTGGGCGGAATACCTCTTTCAGAATTTAAACCGGAAAGATGTAGCCGTGTCTCGTGTTGCAGCCATCTCTCCCAAAGAAGCCAAAGCTCGGATTAAGGCTTCTAATGCCATCTACAAAACAGAGCATGTAGAGGAGGATTTTGAGACTGGTGTTGAGTTTGAAAGTTTCCACCACCAGGCTACAATTCCTATTTCTGACACGATTCTACTTGCAGGCTTCTTTATGGTTTGGTTGAAACGGTGTGTAGTGTCGTCGAGACCAATAGAAGCGATCCTGGCTGAGGTTGTATATCCAGCTGTTTTGCTGGCACATGGGAGACCCGTGAGCCTCCTCACTGCCATGGTCGGCTGCATTCAAAACGGCCTAAGGATGTTAACCTCTGATCTGCTCGGCACCTCGATGGTTAAGGTTGCCAGGAAGAAAGCAGGGAAGAACCCCCAGCCACGCATACCAGTGCCGTATACGTACTTGGTGGCCTGGTTCGTGCTGCATTGCCCCTCCTTGATGACGGGAGTATCGGAGAGTGCTGATGCTTACATCCCCTTCATACAGAGATTAGAGTCGGCCACGTGGACTCATTCTTACATAGTCAGGGCTCGACAATTCTTATCTCGGGAGGATAATTACCGGATTTTCTGTTGTGCTCCTGATTTTAACGGAGCTGACGTGAAGGATGCCCGCTTCCTGGACTTGCTTTTTGAGGGCTCGTCTTCTTTGGAAGAAGGCACATTCAACTGGCTTCTTATGATCAGGTTGGGCTACCTGGTCTTCCGCTTGCGGGAGAAGTGCTTTATTGAACCTTACGTGCCTTCTCGGTTCGCTAGGCAATTCGGATATGACCAGCTTTACGTTGGCAATCCCAACCCGGCATTGGCTCATATTGGGAATTTATATGAAGGAGCTCGTGCATGGTACTTCTTTTCCGCCGGGGGAACCCACGCGCAATTCACTCTACCCAATTCGCCGCCTAGCTGCTCCACTGTTGCCGATTTCCGCAGCTGGTATGAAGAAGTTTCCCAAGTCACGGGGTATGATATTTACACCTCCTGCATAAGTGAGATTCGGGAATTGTATCGTTCGAGGAGTCGTTCTTCCAGCACTCGTTTGCCGGGGGTAGAAGAATATCTATCCTGCGAACAAGAAGCATCTGGGGCTGTCGAAGCTCCTAGGAATTTATCCGCCATCGAGCCTCCCAAGGAAGAAACTCGTATGGAGATCGAAGAGGAAACACCGATTGCTGACTCTCCCGAAGAAAAGCTAATTCCAGAATCGCCTGCTCTTGAACCTCGTCTTCTGAGATCGGGGAAGAAGGCACTTTCTGCTGCTGAACAAGGCGAGTATGACAGGAGAGTGCGTAAACGACTGCCTGTCGTAGCCAAAAATTCAAAGAAGACCAAATTGATGGGAGACGCGATACGATCAGCACATGCTGCGTCTCCTGAAAATAGAGAGGATATTACGCTTCCCACCGCTCCTCCAAGTCTTGAAGCAACACTCGGTGAGCAGGAAGAGGATATCTTAGGCTCCACGTCAGAGATGATCAAAAAATTCTTATCTGAAGCCCCGCACACCTCTACTCGCACTGATTATGCGGACTGCTTCGTTTATCCGACCGCTCCACCCCCAAGTTCTGAGACACTGAGGGAGCTCATCGAACAATTGGAACGTTGGATGCAAATGACCATTGACGTTGTCAGTCTTGGGGACGTAAGTTACAAGGTTTTTGAACCTCATTTGCTGGAATGCTTGGCTAAGATCAAGCATCAGGGTGATAAAATATGGACCGAGAACTGTCGTGAGAGCCTCATCATCTTGGAATATGAGCTGGAATTCCTCTCCATGCTGCAACGTGACGACATAGGCCCAGAAGTGGATCGGGCTCTTTCTGAGGCTAAGGCTTCGAAGGCACAACAGCAAGAGGTTCTTCAGAAGAGTTTATCCGAAACAGAACCTCGTCTTGCTCACCTGCGTGATGAACATGCCCAAGTACAGAGGGACATGGGCAACCTCACTGTGGGTCTCCGGGATACTGCAGCAGAACTTGCTCGAGCTGGTGTTGAAGTCCCTCAGATAAACGCTCAGCTAACTGATGGTGTGGAGATTCTAAAAGGATTCGCTGGTTATTGCGATGGACTCTTCAAATGCTATTGCGACGAGATTGTTGCTGCCGATAAACTTCGGTGAGAACTTGCAGAAGCAACGCCTAGTGAAGAGGAACTCAAGAGCAAGATAACTGAAGACATCAGAAAGGCTCGCGAGGAAAATATATCAGCGCTGAAATCTAAACTCAAGTCTTTCAGATTGATGAGCCCCGATGTTTAGGGTTTGCGCTATTTTTGGTGGAGGGATAAATTTGTATCATTTTCCTTTCAATTGTTTTTACTTTTGTATTCAGATTAACAATATTGAATGGAAATGATATCATTTTGGTTTTCATTATCTCTTTTGTTGAAATATGATTCAAGACAATGAAAAACGTAGTGTTAACTCAATATGAAAACGAAATTCTCTTTATTATCATTTATAAAACAATTCTAGAAAATTTCAATCGTCAGAGGTGTAGTGTTAACTTGACGAGATACAACATAGAGTTACACTATAAATAGGCAACCCCCAGCCTAATCTAGCTAGGGATTAGGGGGCAACATGATTCACGGGAAATATCTCTTTAGGAATTTCCCATTGATTGGCATCATGAGCCTGTCTCCTTGTTGATTGATGAGGCGATATGCTCCGTTCGAATAAACTGAGTCTATTACGAAGGGTCCTTCCCATTTAGGATTGAACTTTCCTTTGGTTTTGTGTGTCATCACCATGGGTCGTCTGTTGGCCAAGACCAAATCGCCTTTCTTGAAAGTACGTTCCTTAACCTTTTTATTGTAGGCTTTGGAAATCCGAGCTTGATAGAGTTCGATCTGCTGCTTAGCTTGAAGTCGTTTGTCGACTAGGGCTTCAAGTTCTTGCAGGCGTCGTTGATGCTTTTCTTCTTCTGTTAGCCCCGTTGTGATAGCGACTCTCAGAGAAGGAATCTGAATTTCTAGTAGTAATACGGCTTCACAGCCATATACCAGCGAGAACGGTGTAGCTCTCGTAGGGGTCCTCACCGTTGTGCGGTAAGCCCACAAACATTCGCCGAGTCTTTCATCCCAATCACGTCGACTCTTGGAAATGAATTTCTTGAGAAGTTTCACAATGGTTTTGTTGAAGGCTTCTGCAAGGCCATTTGCTGGCGGATAGTATGCTGTAGATGCGACATTCTGGATTCTGAATTTGTCACAAAATCTCTGAAACCCAAAGCTAATGAACTATGTCCCGTTGTCGTGAACTATTCGCCTCGGGACTCCAAAACGGTAGACGACGTGATGTTTGATGAACTTGATCACGTTGGAAGTCTTGACTTCTTTCAATGGGATAGCCTCCGCCCATTTGGAGAAATAGTCGGTTACAGCTAGGATGAACCGGTGTCCCTTAGACGTCGGAGGGGAAATTGGTCCCACGATATCCATTCCCCACTCTTCGAATGGCCAAGACGCAGATGTGGGATGTAAGTTCCCGGGTGCTTGGTGGATGAAATCCCCATGAATTTGGCACGCGTGACAACGTTTAGCGTAGTCAACCGCGTCTGAAAACATCTTCGGCCAATAATAGCCGATTCGCCGGAGGCGATCTCCTAGTTTAGCTCCGGGCTGATGAGCTCCGCACATCCCGTCGTGAGTTTCCTTGAGGGCCTCTTTTGCTTCCTTTTGAGAAAGACATCGGAGCAAAATGCCGTCATGGGATTTACGATACAGAGTCCGAGTGACTGCATCGTAATAGAATCGAAGGGCCTTTCGTTTGATGCCGGCCGCTTCCTTAGAATTGTCAGGTAAGATTCCGTATAGGACATAGTCAATATATGGAAATCGCCAATCTCTAGACTCGAATTCTATGGAGGTCGTACAGACTTCCTCCGTCATTGTCTTGTCTGAGCTTTCCTCCTTAGGAATCTTGGAGGAGTATAGTTCACGTCCTGAGACTGGGATTGTTGTTTCGGTTCCTGGTGGTAATGCCAGCGAAGTTGCCAATGAAGCCAAAGCATCTGCGTAAGCGTTCTGGGCTCTTGGAATGTATTCGATAAAGAATCCCTCGAACTGCTTAGCTTGCTTCAGCACTGCGAAGTAGTATGGGATTAAGTCCTCATGACGTACTTCGTATTCCCCTCGGACTTGATTTACAATGAGTTGAGAATCGCCATAGGCCTCCAGGTGCCGAATGTTGAGTTCTTCGGCAAGTTGCATCCCTAGTAATAACGCGTTATACTCAGCTACATTGTTGGTACACGGTTCGATTACGGAAAATCCTCTTGGGATTACGTGACCGTTAGGCGATACGAGCACCACTCCTACTCCCGCAGTAATCGTTCCGTGAGGGTTTGCTCTAGACGCGCCGTCGAAGAATAGTTTCCACACTTGTGTCGATTCTTGAGCAACACAAGCTTCGGCGACTTCGTCGGGCAATTCTTCATACAACTTAGATGTCCCTGGCACCGGGTGGTCGGCTAAGAAATCTGCCAATGCTTGACCCTTTACTGCCTTTTGGGGCATAAATTGCATGTCGTATTGTGACAATAGGATAGCCCACTTTGCTAGTCGACAATTCATAGATGATGGTTTCGACATCAGAACTCTCAAGGGATTCACCTTAGAGATGACCTGAATGGTTTGTCCAACTAGGTAATGTCGCATCTTTTGAATTACGAACACCAAGGCGAGACATTTCTTTTCGACTGGATTGTACCGATGTTCGGCTCCCATCATAGTCCTGCTCAGGTAATAGATGGCTTGCTCTTGACCTTGCTCGTTGTTCTGAGCTAACAAGGCTCCAAGAGAATGGTCCATGGCCCTCACATATAATAGGAATGGTTTTCCTGATATCGGGGCTACGAGAACTGGCGGTTGAATGAGATATCTCTTAATCTCCTCGAATGCTCTTTGACACTCAGTATCCCAAACAAAGGATATTCCTTTCTTCATGAGCTTTGAGAAAGGTTGGCAGCGCCCAGAGAGATTTGATATAAATCTTCGAATGTAGGCTAGTCTACCTTGCAAACCTCGGAGTTCTTTGAGGTTCTTCGGCGGTGGCATATCTTGGATGGCGCGCACCTTCTCTGAATCCAGAGAAATTCCCTTGGATGTGACAATAAATCCCAGGAATTTTCCACTTGATACTCCGAGAAATGATTTTGTTGGGTTCATCTTCAGCTGATGTGTCCGCATGATATCGAACATTGTCTTCAGATCTGCAAGATGATCACCCTTACATTGGCTTTTCACCGCTATGTCGTCAACATAGCATTCTATCTTTTTACGCAGATGTTCGTGGAAGATAGTGTTCATTGCACGTTGATAGGTTGCGCCTGCATTTTTTAGGCCGAAGGGCATCACTGTGTAGCAATACACCCCCAGCGGTGTTCTGAATGCAGTATGCTTCTCGTCGTCCGGGTGCATCTTGATCTGATTGTACCCAGAGAATCCATCCATAAAAGACATTCTTTCATATCCGCAAGTGTTATCGATCATAACATCCGTGATAGGAAGCGGGAATTCGTCCTTCGGACAAGCTGCATTAAGGTCGTGAAAATCGATGCATATACGGACCTTACCGTTTTTCTTGGGCACGGGAACAATATTAGCCACCCAGTCCGGGTGTTGTTCCTCTCTGATAAAGCCTGAGTCTATAAGCTTTTTCACTTCAGACTCAATTGCTCCCATGATCTCTGGACGAAACCGGCATTGTTGTTGCTTAACGGGTTTGGCATCCGGATCAATGTTGAGACGGTGTATAGCCACTTTTGGGTCGAGACCTGGCATATCTTCATAATTCCAAGCAAAGACATCTATATATTCTCGGACGAGAGATATAATATCTTCTTTCTCAGTTGGTGATAAGCTTTCGCTTATGAAAATTGGTTTGGGGTCAGATTCATCTCCCATGTTGACCTGGATTACGTTATCTTCAGTGGGTGGTTCGCGTTGTTCGAAACGCATATCCCATAAGACGTTAAGACGTTTGATCCATAGGTCATCGGTTGATTCAATTAACCCTTCTTCACCCCCTGCCTCTTCATCTGGGTGACTAGTTGAAACCATATTCACGGTCAGATTTCTAAAGAGAGGTCCGATACTGACATCGGACTCATATGCAGATGTTCCGGATGAGTGGTCCTGACGCAGATAATTACTTATTTCATTTTCCGAGACAGCGGGAGGCGTGACAAATCCTAAACCCCTTCTAGTCTTTTGATAGTAATCTGGGGGTTTCCCTTCGGGGGTTAGGGACATTCGGATTGGTGTTCGCCTTCCCTTCCCGAAGTTTAGACCTTGCTTTTCGTTAAAGTCATACCCCATTTGTTTCATTAGTCGAAGGGAGTTAGGTTCGTGATAATGGAATTGAGGAACTCCATCGTCTTCCTCCGAGCTTCCTCGTTTGAGTTGTATCGGTTTGACTTTTCCGAAACAGATCGGCTTCCGCCCTTTCCTTTTGGATGGGACTTTAAAGAAAGCCTTCTGTGCGTCCTCTATTTCTTCATCTGAAACAAAAGACGACTTGATCGGCAATGTGAGTGATGCCTCTATGCACAGTACGTGCCATGGGTTGGTACCTACACTAGAATTATTCTCTATTTGTTTATTGTTAAGAGAGACATCAGACAAGTACGCTAAAATGAAATCTTCATTAATGCACCACTCGCCCCCATTCGGTACATCATTATTACTCTCACCCTGACCCATTACATCAAAGTTTAACTCCCAAGGACAGTCTTCGTCAGGATCTGGCTCGATGTCAGCTTCGTTACCGCTGTCTACATCTTCTTTCTCCTGGGACTCCAGATAAAAGACGGAGTCGGTGTGGAAGTTTTCTACTCCTCGGAAGGGGTATTTTTCTGCGATTAAGGTTCGAACTTCGCCCTTGTCATTGGCGTACTTCATAACCTGGTGCAGGGTGGATGGGACAATGCGGTTTGCATGTATCCATGGTCGTCCTAGCAAAAGATTGTAAGACGTGTCCGCATCTATGATGTAACATGCTACCTCAGACTTGAGATCTCCGATCTGGCACCTGAGCTTGATCTTTCCCAGGGGTCGGGTACTGTTCGCATTGAACCCGAAGATAGTAGTCTGGGTAGTGTGCAGTCGGTGCATAGGAATCCCTAATACCTGCATGACCCTGTAGGGCATGATGCTGAGCGCTGAGCCCGGGTCAACTTGAACACGACTGATCTCCGAAGATCCAATATACCCTGTGTAGTACAGTGGTCGGTCATGTTCGTGGTTGACCTGCATGTCTTCTTGTGTGAATGATATGCATGGTAGACTTCTCGCCGCTTGCAGGCATTGCAGACAGGTTTGATCATCAGAAGCCTCGGGAATCGGAGTGACTTGTGTAATAAAGCTTTCCGTATTCTTTAAAGCTTCGATCAGAGCTTCCTTGGTAGTTTTAGATAACTTCAAGAGCTCGTATAAAGTGATTCTGGCCGGTATGTTGGCCAATTGTGCCATGACGTTGAATTGAAAGGGAGCACTTGACTCCCCGAGTTCCTGGTGAAGATTTTTATTGAACCGGAGCTCTTTTTGTTTGCCTTTGTCGACCGGCTTCTTCGGCACAGAACCCCCAGCGTCTTGGGGCTGTTCTTCCACCTCTTGAGCATTCTGGCCGTAATCCCTCAAGTAGGCTTTTCCTGACCGAGTGCCAGGGTTGTCTCCTGGATATGCTGCCAGGACAATCCTCTCCTCTTCTGAATCAGTAAGAGGTTTGAGGTGGTCATCGTTTTCGGTAACGGAGGGGCTAATCATGTTGGAAGATTTAGCCTTGCCTCCCTTCTTTCTGGACGAGGTGCTCGTCCATTGTTAATCTCCAAGCAAGTCAGGGTGGACCCACATGATTTCCCCTTTTGGGGTGATGAGGGGTACCAACCCCCTGTCCTTCTGACTATGCAAGTCAGCATTCTTTAGGTGCATTTCTCCCTTGCGGATGGGTACAACACCGTTCGCGGTTACCACCGGGGGAAAGTCACCAAATTGGACCGCTATCATATTAGTGGATACGGTCTTCTGCTCTGGCTTCAAGGTGAGCACATTAGCGTTTACCAAATTCTGCAAGATGTCTTTGAAAACATAGCACTTTTTGGTAGGGTGCCCCAGAAATCTGTGATAACGACAATAGTTGGGGTCATCCACTTTCCCTGCTTCATCTGGCTTCCTGATTTCAGGCAACTGGAGCTTGTTGTTCTTTCGAAGCAATTGGAATAAGGTATCCACATGCTCTTCTTTGAATGAATATTGTTTGGGCGCTCTTTGCTGATTTGGCGTTTTGCCTTGCTTGTTCGGCGGCAGAACTCGCGTGTAGTCGGCTGCCAAAGTCTCCTTTCCCTTAGACCGCTGGGCATTTTGCTGATTGCGTTGCTGTTGCGGTTTGGGTTGTGGCACTTCTTCAGCTTTGACACGTGCCACTATCTCCTCTGCTTGTTCTCCTTGCGAAACTAGTTGTCTCCAGGAGCGACACTCTGCTACTCCCATCTGAGCGAGGAGTTGGGTCTACAGGTTGTGCCTGCACGTTTCAACCAGAGTTGATTGAGTCATACCTGAGGGGCATCGCAATGCCATGCTGCGGAATCTTTCTACATAGGTCTTGATTGACTCTCCTTTCCTTTGCTTAGTGGCAAGAAGAGTCGGGACGGAGACCTCTGTATCGTCCTCAAAGAATTTGGCCAAGAATAGCCTTTCCAGATCTACCCATTTTTGGATAGATCCAGCAGGTAGCTTCATGAACCATTCGAAAGCGACACCCTTAAGGGTACCGATGAATAACCTGGTCAGGATAGCATCATTCGCTACTACGTCTCCAGTTTGGGATTTGAAGTAGTAGATGTGTTGATTCGGCGATCCTGTGCCATCGAAAGGTTGTAAGGTAGGGGCCTTAAATTTTGGTGGGTAGGGAGCTGTATCCCACTCAGCAGGGTAAGGCCGTACTACTCCCTCTTCGCGAAGCTCGCTTCTGTTAGCGATTGCGTTGAGGCGAGCCTCCAGTTCATCCACCTTGGTGGATTGAGGGTGCAGTTCTTCTATCTCCCTCTCACCTTCGGAAGAAGATCCCAGATTGTGAGTCTCACGATCTGAATGTTCGTGCACTCTTTGTTTTCCTTTCAAAGTTGTTCTCCGGGAAGATTCGGGTTTGTGGCCTTTTTCAGCAAGAAGCTGGGCCAACATCTCCTTTAATTGGAGAAGTGTTTCCTGCTGCGTTTGGAGTATGACACTATGTTCGTCCACTCTTTTGGCTACGTCTTCATGGTTCCCTGTTGTGTAAGCGGAAACCTCGCGAGCTCCAACAGAGCTTGAAGATTGAGATTCGGCTATTGCCGAATGTTCCTCACTTGTCGTAATGCCCTTGGCTAATTTTTGATAGTCAACCGGGCGAATAGTTCCCGTCCGAGTCCGAGTATTCTGATATACTCCTTCGAACTAGTCACAAATTTCTCGGACAGTTGGCGGATGACTCTCTTGTGACTCGTCAGAATTAGTATGCGAGGCCTTCCCTCGGCCGATCATGTTGATAGTGACCTGAGGGTATTCCGCTTCAGTTGTCTTCTTTCTGTAGCGGCGTTGTCATTTGGCAGGCCTAACAACGTTTGTCAACCTATCGAATACTGACTGCCGAGGTGCGGATGCACAACAAGGGCATTCTGACAGGACTGCCGAGATGAGCCTCTCACATTGACATGAGTGAGCTGCTTGTGCTGTTGATTTTCCTCTCGACAATAATTCCCGTAAGTTAGGAATTTGGGAGGAAACTTTCCCCGGGCTAGGAGGTAGAGATGGAACCCCCTGCCCTTGGGTGGGTGAGGTTGGTTCTTGTCGAACGTGAATTTTAAAGCCACGCTGACCTTTTTGAACCTGACGGACCCCTTGAAGATCGCGTTCTTGAGACATAACGCGAGGGTCGCGTTGAGATTTGTAAACACTAGGCCGAGGCCTGCGTTTAAATGAAGAACTTGACCTCTGAGGGTCGAGTTTTAGTTGAACGCGCCCCTGAGGGTCACGTTTGGTTGGTGAAACGGACTCCTGAGAGTTACGCTTCGTTTGAACGCGCACCTGAGGGTCGCGTTTAATTTGTGAGACAGCTCCTGAGAACCATGTTCAATTGGAACGCGCCCCTGAGGGGCGCGTTTAGTTTTGACAGCTCCCTTCTGAGGGCTACGTTTTGATTGAACAACGCGCCACTCAGGGTCGTGTTTGAGCTGTATTAGCCTAGGTTCGTAGTCGGGATCATTGCCACGCAGTGAGCGTTCTTCTTTAGGAACGCTAGGCTCGGTTGGATTTTCAGCAACGCGATGTTCGCGTTGGGTTAACAATCGGCTTTCTCGTAAGTGTGCTCGTCGTATGGATCTTCTCCGTCGGCGAGCAGCGTTCTTTTTGGCTTGTCTCAATGCCTTAGCAGCAACGTCATTGACGTTCACAGGATTCGTCTCTTCCAAAGGCCGTTTGTGGCCCAAAGCACGTTGGGCTGACGCGGAGGTGGGATCTTCCGCCTGCAGAGCCAACTTGAGTTCCTGGCCGAAGGAGAGGGCTTTCTTCGGTACTTCGACAACAGAATTGACCTTCTTGGAGGTCTTGCGTACATCGTGCTTAGCCTTGGGGCTAAACGATCCAGAGGATAATGTTTCCTCATATTTTGCTTGATCAAACTCTACGACGAGAGTTTCTACAGTCGTTCCCATGAGGTGGACGTCGGACTGCGCTACCACTTCTTCATCGGAAAAGCTAGTCCCCAGCGGAGTCGCCATCTTTTGTTTGTTGGAAAATTGCAATGAAGAGAATAAAAGAAACTTGAATTGAATTCCTTTGATTCCGATTACAACTTGATGACAAAAGAGAAGAAAACAAATTGGGTTTTCTCCTTTGTTTAAAACTGGGTTCTTCTTGGTAGCGATGGAGTGCCTCCTTTGATTGCTTGCGTCGAACTTGCTCTCCGTTGACGATCCGACCGTCTCTTATCTCGTGGGAACGATGAACTTCTATAGGAAGTTTTATACGTAACTCTTTAATGAGTTTAAGAACTCTGAACGAGTTTAAACTCTGTAGATAGAGTTGTTAGAACCGAAAATTTGGTTAATGATCAAGCTGTATTCTGTTGTTGAAGAATCTTCTCAGATTTGATCTTCTGAGATCGATTCGAAAATCCTATCTCTAAGGATTTTGCTGCGGTTGCTGAATCACCGAACCAGGGTGGTTGAGATCCTCCAGAGTTTCCTTCAGCTTCTAACTCCTGATTCCACTCTTCCACCCCTCACGAGCCAGCCTGCTCTCTGATCCGATTATCAAAAATCTGATCCCCCTTTACTCTGTTGAGTTTGTTGAGTTTTTATAGGGGGATAAGAGGTTGTAACTGACCCCTATATCCGCTCCTACGTGGGCGAAAATCCCTCAGAACGTGGGATAAACAGTTCTAGAACCGTTCGACTTGTGTTTGAACAAGTCAAACACCCACTCTGGCGTTCAGAACCCAACTTCGTGTCTTAGAATTATGACGCGAGGGTCGGTGTTAGCTGAACATTGATGAACGCGAGGGTCGCTCGCGTTTTGATTTGTTCCTTGCTTGAAAACGCGGGGGTCGATATGAGTTGAACCCTTATGAACGCGAGGGTCGCTCACGTTGAGTTGTGACTTGGAAACGCGGGGGTCGCCTGCACTTCCATATTTGTGACGCGGGGATGACTTCCGCGTTTTTAGAAGGAGTTTGTTGACTTGTAACTTCTTCTGTAAGGTGCTGCAAAGACCGTTGTTCTGTAATCCTCGCTTTAGCTGTGGTGGAGTGTGAAAGTCGTCAAATTGTAACCTTCACTGTAGATTGTGAAGACTGCTGAATAGAGTTTCCATCAGTTGTCGGAAGTGTCGTCGAATTGTAACTCTTCTCGATCTATGTGAAAAGGCCTCCATTTGCAGTTTCTTCGTTTATCGACCCGAAAGCTATTTGATTGTAGCTTTCGTTGTAGGAGCTTAGACGGGAATCAACATCCATAGTGTCTTTTAGACGAATATTTGCCCACAGCTCTCTACCAAGCAATTCACCAACTAAGTCCAACCTTTTATTTCTAAAATCATTACACTGCTCATCAGCATCTCTATTAATCATGCTGTTGTCGCAGCCATCAAGATCAATCATCTCAGAAATGAGGTCGTGTTTGCGGTGATCGTGGAAGTCGTTTGATTGTGACTTCCGTTATCAGGGCTTGTTTTAATCAGCTATCCATTGTGATTTTTTAGACAGCCTACAATCATATTTCAGAATTGCACCTGAGGGTATATATATCACTCAATTTATGACAATGATAAAATCTATAAACATGTACATGTACTCTATAAATCAACACCTTTAAATTTTGACTGTCATGTTAGCTATTTATGCAAATGCACATATACTATTCATAATTTTTATATATAAATATTGTTGTGAATAATAAGTAAAATTTTTACATAGTGTAAAATGTGAAATTAACGTACCGCCAACACATTTTCCAAAATGACAATTTTTTTAAAGGTCCTCCATTAGCTGGTCAAGTTTGATTTTGAAGACTCTTGCTACAATATTTGGCCTCTCGTCTGATCTTTGTCCTCCTATTTCTTCTAACGTAGCTTTGATTTCTAGCCACCTTGGATTTGCTGTCATTGTTATAAAAAGATCCGGATTCCCCATAACACAACATAGAGATATTGCATCTTGATAATTTTGATTCATATAACGTGGACCCCATGTGAAAGAAGATGGCAATACAATCCTTTGTCCAACTTGAGATCCTTCTGTATCTCCTCTAAAAACAGCATCCTTTATTCCACAGTATAGTTTAGCTCTAATTTTGGTTTGATTTTGTTTAACCCTGTGAAGCCTATCTTCTTCAATGCATGTAAACAGATCAACAATATAGGTTTGGAATAATTTCCCAGAGTAAAGTAATGTCTTGCCTTCACTATGATGCTGTTGTATACGAAAATCAGCATATTCCCTCATTGTCACATCTTTTCTTTTTTTCAAATTGTTATTTGATGCTTCCAATAACTTTACTCCCAACCTATAGCCATCCTCTTCATAAGGAAAAAGCAATGGGTATTGCATTGCCATGAAGCTGGGGTGTAGGTCACTGATTCTTGACAATCCTAACTTGCGATCATCGACAATAATATCTCGAATGCCTATTGTTTCTTCAACATTTCCCATAATCAGTCCTGCAATTTCTAATGCAGATGGCATATTTTGTTCCCTCCCATCACCACTCCTTGATGCCATGATCACCAATCTAACTGTCATTAATTCATCTTCATTAATTCTATCTCGTACCATGCGGTAGCTTTTGACTAATACATTGTTGAGATCTAACATTTCAAGTAGTCCCTTGACAATATCCTCATCTAGTTTGTTGTTGCTTTTGATAGATATCATCCTGTTTTCGATTTCATTTTTAGTATTATATATGTATAATTGACAAAATTTTGGAGTTGTTTCAGGTACATGTTTCAAAGAACCTATACGATGATGATTTTGACCATTCAGGCGGAAACAATATGGTCCTCCACCATTATTGTAAGTATTATCAATATTTCCTCCTGAGGATGTAAAAGCAAACATACTGTTATAGGATCTGATATTTTCCTTAAATTTATTACTTTGTCTGCTTACACCTGGGTATAAAAGTTCTCGAAAAAAACTGGGAGGTTCTTTTAAAAGAGGGAACTTTATTTTCCCTTTGCCACAACAAAGAGAGAAGGAAGGCTTCTTTAGTTTCCAAGATTTTTCTGTTCTTTCCTCGTACCATAGCATAGCTTGGCAATATTCACATATAACTTTGGGTGGTCCAAAATTTTGTACCTTATTTTGGTCAACTGCAATTCAATAAGAATAGCATTTTAATTAGTAACATTACACATATTCATACATTCATACAAAATTAAAT
Organism: Asparagus kiusianus; assembly: GCA_022839385.1. Taxonomy (NCBI): domain Eukaryota; kingdom Viridiplantae; phylum Streptophyta; class Magnoliopsida; order Asparagales; family Asparagaceae; genus Asparagus; species Asparagus kiusianus. The sequence continues at coordinate 19,439 of BQKN01061913.1, forward strand.
ATTTGAAGAGTTGTAATTCAGTAAAATGTATGAATTAACTTGATTTTTAACAATAAAGTCCATATGTTTGAAAATGTAATTAACTTCATAGTTCATTTTATTATCAAAGAATGGGTTCACCTTCAAAAGCAAGGTTGAATAATTAATAAAATTAACATTATAGGAGCATTATTACCTACTGTACAGGTTAATTTAAGCTTATAAATTACATGTTTTCTTACTTGTCATATGCTCATTTATAGCGCCAACGGTTGCATTGATGATATTAGGTATGATTCTTGGTCTTTTATACTTCCGCAATTTTTGACTTTTGACATTCACTTCATTATCAACAATTATATGATCATGCCGTTGTTGTTCAGGCTCAAGGATCTTATTCTGAGTAGGATAATGTTGATTTCTCATCTTCCGTTTGATCTGTCTTAGTGTCAAATCCCTTGGTTTAGAAAGCCAAGAACCTGTTCACATATGCAAAATTTTAGACATAAGTACAAATATTCTAACTTAATGCAACTATAATTCATCAAATTTGCATATTTTTGTAGTTACCTTGAGATGAACTCTGTTGACCTTCTTCCATGTTTGATGGAGTTGTTAGGGAGTGTGCATTTCTGTTATATGTAGCGTAGCCCTCTTGGGTAACCTGTTTGTGGTATGCTATGGAGCTAATAGAAATTCATGTCGTTTACTTGGAGGTTTGTATTTCATCTCATAAAATTAACAGGAACTTGTTGTTTTATCTCTTTAAATTATATGGAATTTATTTCAGAAGGCCCTAATTATACTCTTAACAGCTCTGTATGAATTCTTTCTCTCTAAGAGTTGCAGTTGTAAGCAAGCTTAATAATCAAATTGCTAGCTGGTATACCAAATTAGAAATGGGTACTAAGGTGATATTACTCTTGCCCTTTTCATCTATTGTTATCGTTGCTGATGAAAATGAAAGAATCCGGTGAATGAAGATATATACTTCAACATTATTAAGCTTTTCATCAGCATTAAAAGTGAAGCTTGAATGTAAATATTAGAAAGCTTGCCTTAAAGAGTGGATGTTTCATCACCTTCTCATCCAAAAGCTTATTCATCCAGTCACCCCCTTCAATATGGTGAATGGATTCAACTCAAGAGGTAAGTTCTATTCCATTTTTGAAATATGTGGTTTAATTTTAGCTTTTTCTCCTCTCCTATCTCTTATATTTTTATTTCTCAATGGATCAGTTGTAGTTGCTCAAAACCAATGTAAACTCAATTTTTTTTAAAAAGGCAATGTGGGTTATTTGGTTTTTTTCTCCTCCCCTTATCTTAAATTTTTATTTAAAATTGGATCAGGGCTAGTTGCTCAGTACCAATGTAAACCAAGGTGGATTAATTGAATTTTTTACTCTCCTTTCTCTTCTATTTTTCATTTCACATTCGATTTGATCAGGGAAAGTTGCTCAAAACCAATGTAAACTCAATTTTTATTCAAAATTAATGTGGAATAATTGATTTTTTTATCCTCATTTTTCTTTAATTTTTAATTAACATCTTCAATTTTTTTTGTATTCATTAACCATGGGCAGTTGCTCAAAACCAATGTAAACTCAATTTTGATTAGACATTTTCAGAATTGCTTGAGCATTTTTTTTCATTTTTCTTCATGGTTATCTATTCAATTGCCCAAGATTTATTGGTTTGTAACATCAATCATCAATCAATAACATCAATCAATTAGAGGAAAATTAGGTAACATGTTTGTCGTATGCTATGGAGCTAACAGAAATTCATGGCGTTTACTTGGAGGTTTGTATTTCATCTCATAAAATTAATAGGAACTTGTTGTTTTATCTCTTTAAATTATATGGAATTTATTTCAGAAGGCCCTAATTATACTGTTAACAGCTCTGTATGAATTCTTTCTCTCTAAGAGTTGCAGTTGTAAGCAAGCTTAATAATCAAATTGCTAGCTGGGATACCAAATTAGAAATGAGTACTAAGGTGATATTACTCTTGCCCTTTTCATCTATTGTTGTAGCTTTGGATGAAAATGAAAGAATCAGGTGAATAAAGATATATACTTCAACATTATTAAGCTTTTCATCAGCATTAAAAGTGAAGCTTGAATGTAAATATTAGAAAGCTTGCCTTAAAGAGTGGATGTTTCATCACCTTCACATCCAAAAGTTTATTCATCCAGTCACCCCCTTCAATATGGTGCATGGATTCAACTCAAGAGGTAAGTTCTATTCCATTTTCAAAATATGTAGTTTAATTTTAGCTTTTTCTCCTCTCCAATCTCTTATATTTTTATTTCTCAATGGATCAGTTGTAGTTGCTCAAAACCAATGTAAACTCAATTTTTTTAAAAAGGCAATGTGGATTATTTGGTTTTTTCTCGTCCCCTTTTCTTGAATATTTATTTAAAATTGGATCAGGGCTAGTTTCTCAGTACCAATGTAAACCAAGATGGATTAATTGAATTTTTTACTCTCCTTTCTCTTCTATTTTCATTTCACATTCGATTTGATCAAGGTAAGTTGCTCAAAACCAATGTAAACTCAATTTTTATTCAAAATTAATGTGGATTAATTGATTTTTTATCCTCATTTTTCTTTAATTTTTAATTCACATCTTCAATTTTTTTTGTATTCATTAACCATGGGCAGTTGCTCAAAACCAATGTAAACTCTATTTTCAAAACCAATGCAAACTCAATTTTGATTAGACATTTTTAGAATTACTTGAGCATTTTTTCATTATTCTTCATGGTTATCTATTCAATTGCCCAATATTTATTGGTTTGTAACATCAATCATGGTTAACCATGGGTAACCTGTTTGTCGTATGCTATGGAGCAAACTGAAATTCATGGCGTTTACTTGGAGGCTTGTATTTCATCTCATAAAATTAACAGGAACTTGTTGTTTTATCTATTTAAATTATATGGAATTTATTTCAGAAGCCCCTAATTATACTATTAACAGAAACGTGTAATTGAGCATTTTTTTCATTTTTCTTCATGGTTAACTATCAATTTCCCAAGATTTATTGGTTTGTAACATCAATCATCAATAAATAACATCAATCATCAATCAATTAGAGGAAAATTAGGAAAAAATTTAATAATAAAATTTGGCAGCAACATGTAATTGAGTTATTTTCAAAAAAACTGAAATAAAGTTCATAAGCTAACACCTATCAATCAATCAATGAAAACTAAAATGATTAGAAATCTTACCTTCACCTTGTTCTCTTTGTTGTAAACAATTTAATGAGAATAAACTTTTGCAGCATGAGACAGTAGATTGGAGTTGGGAAACAGATTAGCATTTATAGAAGAACAGGAGATGTGGGAGATAGGAGATGGTTATTTTTGGAGTGGGTGTTGTACTTAACGTGGGCATAAACGTGGGCACAAACAACATTTGAATTAACAGTCTGGTTGTAACATCAGATTAAATTTTTTTGGTTGTTTTGGAGTGTTGGTTGTGTGGATCGTCTGCATAAACGTGGGTAAAAGTAGTTATTTAACAGTAACAGATTATTATTTTGTAACATCAGTAGGGTTTTTTTGTAATTTCGTTTTGTTAAACGTTAGCATAAACATTGTTAATTAAAAAACCTTATG
>BQKN01061913.1:23055-37694 GCA_022839385.1 Asparagus kiusianus
TGGAGTGTTGGTTGTGTGGATCGTGTGCATAAACGTGGGTAAAAGCAGTTAAACAGTAGCAGTTTATTTTGTAACATCAGAAGGGCTTTTTTTGTAATTTTGTTTTGTTAAACGTTAGCATAAACATTGTTAGTTAAAAAACCTTATGTTTCTGTTCATTATAATATTTTTGTTGTTCTCCTTTAGTAATAGAGAAGTAGATACAAAAGAGAGTTGGGCTTAGAAATACAAATAATAAGGAGTGGGTTTAAAGATAAAGTGGAGTAAACAAATGGGCCAAAAAACAAAAACTCCTTATTTTTATTACTTATTTGCATGTGTGGTGACTTCTTTTGATTTTCTAAAGTGCAAGACCGTTTCTGCAAGTTCTAAAAATTTGACACATAAGTCAAAAGTGAGATTTTCTTAACATAGTACTAGTATTCCGGGGTGCACGCATGCGTGCACGACAACATGTGAAGGCATTTAAGTTTGATTTTTACAAAAGTGAGAGCAGGAGAGGAATCAGAAATTTTGGGAGTAAAACTAAATTATGTATTTTTAACAGAAATATAAATCAAAGGGGTTTGAATGATAATGAAACATTAAATAATAAACAAATTAATCTAAAAATATAAAGTTACCGCTAGGTCATACAAATCTTACGATCCGCCACAATACTTCTCAAGAATCCCAAAGAATCCCACATTGCACACTTAACCGGTTTTACTATCCTATTAATATAATACGCCTCTTAAATTGTTGAAATCAGAGCACTGAACAAGTACAATATCTTTTTTGCTCTCTATTCTTTTCGAGTAGTGATAACTGGGCAACAAAACTTATTAGTTTCGAGCGCTAACAAATAAAAAAAATAGTGTCTATAATGACTCACAATTTTTTCTGACAACTTTCAAAAAAGAATTTCACACATTCGTTAGTGACAGTACAAAAATATTGTGGAACTTGTACTTACGAGAATATTATGAAACTTATAGTACAAGTAATTTTCCATTCTTTTTCTCTTTGGCAGTAGATATCTGAATAATTACTGTCTTTTTTGGTTGGATCGGATTTACACCCTCAAAATTAATAACGTGTTGCTTTTTATAAACAATGGTGCTTCTATAGGGACCTAAAAATGAGACAGATAGGGGGGACATGATCAGCTCATTATGCAATCAGATGGGGACACCTCACATGTCCCATGTCTATCCCATTTTCGAGTTTGTCAGGCATTTTTCTAAACAATTACCTTTTCTGTTCCCATTGAATTAACTAATTGGGCCCACATATGCCACGTGACGTCCTTATAAACAACAACCTTTTACTATTCTTATTTGAAGTAAATAGTTGGTGGTAGTTAGCAGCCTTAGGATACCCTCTCTTCGACGAGAACCAATGATAGAAATTCTAATATTAGCAAAGGATCAAAAGTTTGGTGAAACAGAAATTAAAGTAAGGTTACGCGTACTTCAAGAAATTATATTCTCCTGGTTCTTTTAGGTGAGTCGAACTTGAAATTTTGTAATACTACTTATGAGTAGCTTACTAACTTAATTAGACTATCTTGAGTGCATCCAACCTTGATCAGTATGTTATGATTAAAAAATAAATCCGTATATGTTAATTGTCATGCCCGAATCGGTTTGCATCACTATACATACATGGCCTATATTTTCTTTTCTTTTCTTTTTATATAAAAATAATAATAAGTGGACCTGGGTAGTTGATCCATCACAATAAGGTTTGAAATTATTACGTCGATCATAAGAAAAAAAAAAATGGACTAAACGTTGCTCTCCATTCAGCCCACAATAAACTACCATAACAGAGAAACAATTAGGTCATACAGACAATAAACTACAAACTATCCAATCAAAATCATCCAAGTAGGTTGTCTAGAGAGGAAAACAAGCATCAGTCAATAATACAGCACCTAAACAAAAACACGAACAAAAGTCGATCAATTACGACATAGCGAGACCGATCCTCCACTAGAAAGTCAAATAGAGAGGCCACCAAACTCATCACCAGCGAATAAGTTAAATAGAAAAAGGATAAGATTGGAATTTGGCTATAAAAGAGCGAGGAGATGGCATCAATTTTTCCCTGCAATTATAATGGGAGAAAGCACAGAAGAAGGATACAGAGTAGAAATCAAGAACAAAGAGAGAGTAGCCGCGGTGCTCCCTCTCCAAGAGCACTGGCTATCCCTCTCAAACCTCGACCTCCTCCTCCCTCCTCTACACTTCGGCGTCTTCCTCTGCTATGGCCAAGAAGTCAACTCCCTTGTTGACTTCAGCTCAACATTAGCCTCCCTCAAGTCCTCACTCGCCAAAGCCCTAGTCACCTACTACCCCTTCGCCGGAGAGGTGGTCCTCAAATCCTCCGGCGAGCCGGAACTCCTCTGCAACAACCGCGGCGTAGAATTCGTCGCCGCGTACGCTGATATCGACCTCCTCGAGCTCAACCTCTACGATCCTGACGAGAGCGTGGAGAAAAAGCTAGTCCCGAGCAAGCCCGAGTCCATCCTATGTGTTCAGGCGACAGAGCTACGGTGCGGCGGGCTGGTCGTCGGCTGCGCTTTCGACCACCGCGTTGCGGATGCGTACTCCGCCAACATGTTCTTGGTATTGTGGTCAGAGATATCGAATAGGCGATCCTTGTCGATCGAACCGTGTTTCAGGCGGTCGCTATTGAGCCCTCGAAGGCCGGGTCTTCCTGACCCATCCATCGATCGGCTCTACATGCCTATATCGTCGGTGAAGATGAAGCCGGCTGACAACGAGACCATCAACAGAATTTACTACATCACCGCCGCTGACATTTCAAAAATGCAGGCCGAGGCCAAGAGCAGCAAGATGGAGGCATTTAGTGCTTACCTATGGAAACTGATCGCCAAAGCGGCTGTAAACAAGAAAAAGTGGTGCAGGATCGGCGTCGTTGTCAACGGCAGAGCTCGACTGAAGCAGCTAGCGCCGTCCATGGACCGGTACTTCGGCAACGTGCTAACAATACCCTACGGCGCGATGCGACCGGAGGAGGTTTCAAGCATGAAGCTGAGCGAAGTGGCGGCCTCAGTGCACGATTTCGTGGCGGAGGCCGCGACGGAGGAGCACTTTTTGGGGTTGATAGACTGGGTGGAGGCCCACAGGCCGGAGCCGTCGGCGACGAGGATATACTTCGACGAGGAGGACGACGGGGTGAACTTCGTGGTATCGTCGGGGAGGGAGTTTCCTGTGGCGGAGGTGGAGCTCGGGGGGCGGGGGAGGGCGGTTTTCGGGAGCTATCACTTCCCCTGGGGAGGCGGGGCCGGGTACGTGATGCCGATGCCAAGCGCGAGAGGGGACGGGGATTGGGTGGTGTATGTGCATCTGATGAGGGAAGTGGTGGAGGCGGTGGAGGCGGAGGCCGGCGAGGTTTTCCGGCGTTTGACCAAAGAGTATGTGTTTGGTGGGTGATGGGGACCTGTGATTTGTTAACTACTTAATTAATGGGAGTTTTGATTGTTAATTTGGCTTTAAGTGTGACGTTTGGAGTAGGGTGGTAAACGATCGAATCGAATCGAATACTAAGGTGTTCGTATTTGTATTTGTTTAAAATTATCGAATTCGAATGTGAGCTCTAATATTCATATATCTAGTTTTTCGAATTCGAACTCGAATACTTGGTATTTGATAAATATTCATGAATATTCACGAATACTTATCGAATATCAAAGTATATTTATACTGCTAAAGAATTTGATTTTCAAATAGTATTAGAATTCATAAATAAAATGTATTCATTTATAATATATGATGTATATATATTTAAATTTAAATTTAAATTAGAAAACATATTTAAGATTATTTAAATCTTAAAATCAATATATAAAACTTAAGTAGAAATGATATGTAGGTTAAAAATATAACACCATATGTGCAATAATACAAGTAATAAATTATGATAAAATTTTAAACGAATATTTAATTGACAAACGAATCGAATATACATCTGGTTAAATTCTATTCGTTAGTAAACTCGAATACTAAAAAATATTTGTTTAGTGGTAAATGAACTACCGAATCGAATATGACCGAATACTTATTCGAACAATTGTCGAACTATTTGTTAATTATTTGGTTGATTTTCACCCTAGTTTGGAGTAATTATGATAAATTCTTCGCACCTTGGGTCTGCTATGTATTATGTAATGCATGGGGTTTGGTTACCGATGCGTGTTGTTAGTGATAAACCGTAAGGGAGAGGATATTTGGTTGAGATTCTCTCATTGCTCTTGACAGGTACAGTCATTTCATATGCGGATGTATTTTGGTTATAAAGAGATAAGTACGATTACAATTGTTGAGATTTATTCTCAACTATTTCGGGTTTGTTTGGTTGATTTTCTTCCATCAAAGAAAAAAAGGAGGAAAAAAAAAACCATTAAAAGTTAATTTCCATTCATTTCCTTAAAAAAATGTTATGAAATAAGTTTTCTTAAATATCGGTCACATCATCAAATAATACAGTGACAACTCATATCTTTTCTTTTTCTTTTCTTATTTTTAAGAAACAAAAGAAAAAAAATCTATTATAGAAAATAGGTTTCTTATAATTGATTTCCTTTTTTTTAGCCAACCAAGCAGTCACTTAACAAACATGAACAACATGATAATAACAACTATTTGTTACACGATTCGGATCATCTCCACTATGAAAAATTAGTTGAGACATCACTACATTGATCTTAGTCGTTAATTATTTAATAAATGGCTGTGATTATTATTCTTGAGTGCAAAATAGAAATGAGTGCAATTTATTGGATATGATAAATGTTAAATTTTTAGTGATGTTAATCATAATTCTAAAAGGATTTGAGTTAGTTAATTATCTCTAGGAATTATAGTTATACTAGAATTCTATTATGCAACACTTTGTAAAACCTTAATAGGCCTTCATGCATCCTTGTACCTAAGAGAGCAAAAAGAGGAAAAAAAAAGAAAGGGGCCCAGTACTATAGCTATAGTAACCGAGAGTTTAGAAAAGTTTTTTATTTGCTTCTCCCACTAAATCTCTACTCAGACATATTATACTTCTATATGCTTTGCAGTTGATCCTACAGTGGTATCAGAGCCATGAACAATCTAAACGGGATGACGTCTGTTGGCCTTCTTGTTTTGATGATGTTTAACAAATAATTTATAACTAATGTTGTTTGTCTAGTATTTGTGTTTTCTTATTTATTGTAGACAAACAACAAGTTGGAGGTTCGATGGATTGCGCTTCAACGATCAAATCTAATGGAGGTTGGCGGAATTATGGAGTGAAGCAATACAATTCAAGTTTAAGATCCAATTTCAAGCTTCATCCACATGTTTACCAAGTCAAGCTATATTGAAGATCAAGATTGTTTGGGTAAATAGTTTAGGTTTTATATTATGTGTGTTAAGTACTTTAAGCTCAATATCATATACACACACATTTTATTGGTTTCTATGTATATATATGGTCATATATATATACACATTTTGGATTTTGGTTTATCCACAAACAAAGTTTTTACAAGCATATAAATAAATATTTATATTCATACATGTTTGTTTTTATGTGGATAAGTTGGTTTGGTTTGATTTCATAGATATGAAACAAATATATTTTCATATACATACTCATATGTTTCATTTTCTATTGTATTTGTGAAAATATCATATTCTCAGTTTATAGACTTAACAATCATTATATACATCTTTTATTAAGTCTACAAAATTATTTTGTAAAGTTTCAAAACATGGTTTAGCCAAAATGTCAAAATTCATATGTTTACATTTTCATGTTTTGGACTATTTTGCAAAATGATGATATTTTTCATTTGGGAAATCCTTTTAGAAAACCTTTACTTGATATTATTTTTTATATGTCTACAATCATTTCCCAAAGTTTCATAATTTTTGGAATTTATTTGATATTTTTAAACAGTGTTTTAAAATCAGCAAACTGTTTTCAAAACTATCAATTTCATATATCAGTTCACGGTCGACCGCCACGGTCGACCGCACCTGAATTTTTTCCTGCGGAGTCAAACAAAAACTTTCGCGATCGACCGTCACGGTTGACCGTCAGCTCGAATTTTCCCACGGTTGACCGCCAAAGTCTCTGAAAAATTCTCAACTTCGAAAGTGGCTCGTGGTCGACCGCGAGATTTTCACGGTCGACCGCCGTATACTCCAACGGCTATTTTGTATAGAATCTGATTTTTGATTCTGTTGGTTTTTTGGTCTTTTCTCGTAGGATTTTGGCTGAGATTTTGGGAGGCTATAAATACCCCATTATACCTCAGTTCTTACAAGAATCCAAGTAGTTTTTAAACAAGTTTTATAAGGGTGTTTAAGTAGGTTTATGTTTGATATAAGTTTAAAAGCTTTTAAGCATTTGGAAGATTGGTTTTGTGAAGATAACTTTCACAAGAGCTTGAGGTGATTATCTATTGGTGTTTGAGCATCCAACTACTCTTCCTCTACCTCTTCATCTATTGAGAAGTTTTCTAAGCTCTTTTCTAGCTTTATATTTTCTTAGTTATTTGATTATCATTCATTAAAGCTAGTTTTTGTATTGAGTTTAGATTTGATTTTATTTTCTCATTGCTTACACACACAACCATTGAGCTTATTGTATTTACATATATTGTATAATTAGGTTGTGGGGAGTTGTAACAATTGAGAGTGAGCTACATTATGTTCTCGTCTATTGTAGAGAACAAATTTATTGTTTGTTACATTGTGAGATTATAAAGTTTTCGGTGAGCTAGAAAATCGAGTGTGAGGAGTGAACGTTGATCGGTGAACGTTAAAAACCGACATTGTGAGTGTGATTGTGTACGTTGATCGGTTAGCATTGAAAACTGACATAGTGTGGTTGTAAACGTTATTCGGGTGAGCATAGAAAACTCGGTCGTGATAGTGGATTTCTCCCCAGGAGTGAAGAGCGGAGACGTAGGACGGAAGGTCCGAACTCCATGATCATTTGAGTGTGTTTGAGTTTATCTTTGGCGCATTTGCTTTTGCATTTATCTTATATCGCCAATTGTGCATTGCTCATTTATTTCATCCACTATCGTGTTTAGATTATTTACCCTTATGTTGTTTATATATCCTTGCATATATTTCTATCATATAGGATATATCTCATTGCTCATATTGCTTATCCTAGCTCATATATTTTTTTATATCTCATACTTGCTAGGATAACTTGTTAATTAGTTTTAATTGGCGTAAAATCGGATTAGATTAGCGTAAGACCCTAATCACCCCCCTCTAGGGTCTAACAATTGGTATCAGAGCTTGGTGCTCTTTGATTTAAGGTCTAATCACCTTGAGTTAAAGATCAAAGTTATTTTTTTTGTGCTAATCTTATTTTGATTGTATTTGTATTATAAATTATGGATATGAATGATGCATCTTGTTTAGGCTATGATTCTAGTATTGCTTTTAAATTTAATGTTTTCTCCTATGCTCAATGGTGTTTTAGATTCAAAATATTTGTTCAATCTAAAAATATCAATTTATGGGAAGTCATTGATTGTGCGTATATTGTGCCCACATTAGAGAAATCCAAGTGGAGTAAAAATGATAAAAGATTATTTATTATGAACAAGCTCTTGTTGGAATTCTTACATAGTGCACTTGATTCTTCTTTGTCTAACAAGTTTGTTCATTTTAATAGTGCTTACACCTTATCAAAACTTATTGAAGCACATCAAGGGGACTTAAAGGCGATCCGATAATTTTTAGAGGATCCCGCTTCAAGTTCAAAAGGAGCGTCATGCATACGAGCACTAGGCGATAGCCCTAGTGAGGTTTGCGAGTTCCCGATAATGATTTATCTAGTGATGAACTTGCTTGTGCTAGTAAAAAATTAGTGCATGCCTATAACATATTGCATAAAAATTTTATTGATTTGCAAAGCAAGCATGAAGATTTAAAATCCGATCATAAGAAGTTAGCTTCCAAATTTGATATCATTTCTCAAGAAAGTATTGTTCTTCAACAAAATAATGATATGTTAAATTTGGAAAATAATAATTTGAAATTAAATATTGCTAACTTGACTCATGATAAAAATAATGTCATGTTAGAAGTAAAGAACATACAAAATGATACTGCTTCTTTCATAAATGACTATTTATGTTCTACTTCTATTAAAAATGCATATATGCCTAATAACGATGAGTTGAATCTTGTTAAAAACCGCATTTCATCTTTAGACTCAACTCTTGTTACATGCATGGATAATTATAAGAAACTTATGAACATGTGTGCTAAGTCTCATGCTACTACATCTAGACATCCCATACATCATGCACACATGTATAGCAAAATTTACAAGTGTTCAAATTGCGACCGAAAAGGCCATATTGCTAAATTTTGCTATGATGCACATAAACCTATAAAGATTAATATTAATGCTCCTTATGCATCTCATAAGGCTTCTTCATCACACATATATTTACATGCACCAAAAGTTCATCATAAGCATGCTAATGTGTATTCATGTGATTATTGTGGTCGTTTTGGTCATTTGGCCAAATATTATTTTGATTTGAAAAATAAATCTCATTTGCCAAACGTTTCTAGTAGACCACATGTTTATAAATGTAATGTTTGTGGTAGATTTGGTCACTTAGAAAAGTTTTGTTTTGATAATGTTTCACAATTGTAAAAAGCTTTAAATAATTTATCTTTGTTTGCAAATGTTCCACGTGCACCTTTTAATGGTCAACATAAGCAAATGTTTCCTTTCCATTGTACATATTACAATCAGAATGGTCATTTGAGTGATTATTGCTATGATCGATCCCGTGCACCACATATGCCCAAGAGAGTTCATAACCCTAGGGCTTTGAGCTTGAATGATAGGGGTCATGTCCCTAATCAATCCGGCACCAAGAATTCTTGGGTGCCAAAATGATTTTTAAACCAAGAATTTTAGTACTTTTACTTTTTCCTTTTCTTAGTTTTGAAAATTATGTTTTAAAATCTTTTGGTTATGAAAATAATTTTTCTTTTATCAAATCTTTTGTTTTCATGATTATTAGTTTTGATTTTGATGAGAGATTTGTGTTCATATAACCCTTCGGATTTATTGGGTGTTTATTCCCAAATCTTGTTTACCGGATGCTAAAATATTTATATGGGTTAATACTAGCTCAAGAGCTAGATATAATTGCCTCTCTTGATTTTTTTAAATCAATGATGTTTTGGTTTTAGGATTTAAATTTTGATTTATGATTTCATTTGATTGATTTGATTTCATTTGAAAACTTTTTGCATGATTCTCATGTTCTATCTTTCGATTTCATAAATCTATTTTTATACACTATGTTTTTAAAATTGTTTAATAAGACACTTCTTTCATATTAACATATTTATATGTGCTCTCATTATCTTTTTTGTATGTGAGTTATGTTTAGCATATTTTTAATCTATTCTTTCTCACATATGTATGCCTTAGCATTCATTTCATACATTCATGAGGCATTTTGATAGAGGGAGCAATCCCTATATCTTTCTATATGTTATACTCACCCATGCTTAGAGGTAGGGGGAGCCTTCGCTCTCTTCATTCTTGTTGTTTTTTCCTTTTTGATGTTATCAAAGGGGGGAGAAATATTGTGAGTATATTCTTTTTATTTATATGCATGATATATTATACTTTGTATATTTATTTTCTTTCATACATATATCCTTTTTGTAAATTGTTTGTCATCATCAAAAAGGGGAAGATTGTTGACATTCTTGTTTTGATGATGTTTAACAAACAATTTATAACTAATGTTGTTTGTCTAGTATTTGTGTTTTCTTATTTATTATAGACAAACAACAAGTTAGAGGTTGGATGGATTGCGCTTCAACGATCAAATCCAATGGAGGTTGGCGGAATTGTGGAGTGAAGCAATGCAATTCAAGTTCAAGATCCAAGTTCAAGCTTCATCCGCATGTTTAACAAGTCAAGCTATATTGAAGATCAAGATTGCTTGGGTAAATAGTTTAGGTTTTATATTATGTGTGTTAAGTACTTTAAGCTCAATATCATATACACACACATTTTATTGGTTTCTATGTATATATATAGTCATATATATATATATATATATATATATATATATATATATATGAGAAAACTGGGCATGCGCTGGCAGCGCTTCCCTTACGTGAGCTGCAGGGGGCTATTTGAAAAAAGTCCCACGATTTTAGCCCCGACGATTCCATCTCCTTCACATTCCCCCGTCACTCCAAATCTCTCTCTCCCCAAAATTCCTCAATCCCTCTTCCCCCTTCCCACGATTTCAGCCCCAACTCCGCCACGACACCGCCACCGTCCGTGAGATCTCCCCAAACCTCACCCTCTCCTCCCTCCTCCCCTCCCCCAACCTCAGCCCTAACTCCGTCACAACACCGTCGTCATGAGATCCCTCCGTCCCAGGACCAGATCGAACTCCGGCTATCCCGGTCTCTTTCTCAGGTAAAACCCCCATCCCTCTCGATCTCTCTCTTCTCTCCTCACTTTCCCACTCTGTCATCAATCGCCGCCCACCTCCATGCCGCCCACCTCCATGCCCAGCGGCGCCGCTACCACGACCATGCCCGCCGCCTGTGAATGCCCAGCACCGGCCTCTACGCCCACGCCCGTGATCTCGTTTTCAATTTGGGTGCTTACTTATGATTGTTACGTTTTTTGTCGCTATTTGCAGTGCCTCCACCCCGTTCTTGTGCTATTTCTTGAATAATTTTTTAGAATTAATATTTCCAACAAATATACCCTCGAACTGGAATGAGAATGCTTATTATTTGACAGGTTAATCTGTGTTGATATTTAATTTATGAGCTAGGACGAACAATTGGAGAAGGGACATTTGCAAAGGTCAAGTTTGCAAGAAACGCCAAAACTGGTGAAGCTGTTGCCATCAAAATTCTTGATAAGGAGAAGGTTCTCATGCACAAAAGCACAAGCTGGTTGAACAGGTCTCCTTCTTACTCTTGTATAATTGAAGAAAAAGTCTCATTTGCACATTAATTTCTCTTCATATCGGCTATATTGTGCAAAATATGCCGTGTCTTTTCCTTCAGAAATTTTTCCTAAGATGAATATTTGCATGTGTCTTCCCTTATCATTGAGAGATTTATGCTAAGGTGATCATTTATAATTCAATGCAGATCAAGCGGGAAATTGCAACCATGAAGTTAATAAAGCATCCCAATGTAGTTCGACTGTATGAGGTAGTCCAAGAGTTTTCTTTTATTATGTCAGTTAATTGCCCGTGATTTTGTAACCTTTGTTCTTCTAGTGAGCCGAAAAATATGGCATGTCAATGTAACAAATTGAAGTGTAAGCTTAAAAGTTCATACTCTCTCTTTTTTTCTTTATCTTGATCATTTATATCATTAACTGGTGAGTAATGCATTTATAAAAACTTTGTCCTAAATTGAGTGCCAATGCTCATCGTTGCGGTGGCCGGTGAAGATGGTGATATGTGTCAGTGTTTTGAGACATGCAAGATGCTGCTGAGCTTTTGGTTTTGTTGGACTTCTTGTTAGGAGAAGGCGGCAGCAGGAGCAACTGCATGATTGATTTTAGTCAACCAAACGTGATTTTGGGATAATTTAAAGTATTGACATTTATTAATGAATTTTTGTTATTTTTTATGTATAGCTGGTGTAGATTTATTTGATGAGAGTTTATGTAAACTATTTGGTTTTGATGTAAGTTTATACATGTTTAGCTCTTTTGGGTACAGAGTGACTATCCTTGAATTAATCACGCTTATACTTGACGTCCTCATGTTCATTTAGTTCATTTGATTTAGTTCATTTGATTTAGTTCATTTGAGTACGTGTTCTTCTTCTGGATCGTCTGTGTGCATTTGAGTACGCTCGAAACTAGTTCAGGCCTTTGTTTAAGGCTATGATGAGAAGCCTGTATTGAAAGATGCCTGTATTGAACAATTTATCGCTGATATCATATTAGAAAGATGCATGTATTGAACGATTTGGTTCTCGTACTTACAACTCTTCTAATGGTATGAAGCAAAGGAAAATATGAGTCCGTTTGCATTATATGATGCTTGTCCTTTTTTTGAGCTGTTTTGTCTACTGATCTTTCTGTTTCAGTTTTCATCCATTGCTGAATGAGCAGGTGAATCTTTTTAAGTAGAATGAATATGTTGTACTTCTCTTATGTTATGTCATTCTCCTAGCATAAAATGTTGTTATCATGCTTGGTTTATGTTAGCTCAAACAAGTGATACAAACAGTCAACACTGTCATGAAGGAGCCCAAAATGTTGTAATCTATCTTGCGTCAAGAGCCCAAAATTTATAAAATAATAAACACGAAAAGAGATGATAAGTTTATTTTTCCACCACGTTCTTTTTAAACCAACCTCTGCCTTAATGGCTCATGAACAAGTATTTGCTAGTTTTCTTTCATAATTCAACTTTATTGACCTTTGCTGACAAAACTTACCTTGCTTATTCCCGCAACCAGATCATTCACATTAGTTGCCTGAGACATATTTATATGCAACTTTCACTCTTTATCCATTGACATAGGGGATGACTTCTTTTTACCCCGACTAAGATGTTTCATATATCCATGAGATTACCTTGGCACATTATCTACAGTACTGACATGCCAAGATTGATTTCAGACATATGAGCATCTGAAGAAGATTACATATACGTTCACATAAGAACATTTTAATGCAAGTTAACATATTACAATTACCACTACTATTACAGAATCATTATTACAAGACAACCCAATAACTAGGGAACGAATTAGAAGCAATCCAATGATCCATACAAACATCTGAAAAATTTTACTCTCAGAAAAGACTATCGTGAACCTGAAGAAGTACAACTAGCAACTCATGTTTTCCATCTTAGACGCCCCAAGTTGAAGAGCTCAAAAGCATCAGAAACATAGCATACATGGAAAAACATGATTCACCCTCTCTTTTGAATACTATTGCAATATAGATTACAAGAACGCATCCTTCTCGAGCAGCTTGAGCACCTCATCCTAATTGTTGAGCTTGGCAACACCAACAAGAGTCTTCCCATCCAAGTTTTGCAGAGTGCTGCAACACAATAACTTGAATGTAACCATCATAGAGGTAAAAGCTTAGCAAGGTAAATACAAAGAGAAGTTGATGACTCATACCGCTGCACCATTCTCTAATAGAAGAGCTACACATTCTTTGTGTCCATAACCTGCAGCATAGTGAAGAGCATTGTTTTTGTTCTTTTAATCAAAATAAATATCTGAACTAACAACTTGCAGGGAATCTATAAAATTTCACAGGTAAATATCTAAAATTCATAGGCGGCGAGCATTGTGCTGGGCTGGGCGTTCACATTCAGACCCAATATCCACATCTGCAACAAAACTTGTAGAGGGTATTAAAAGTCTCACATTTAGACATACTCAACATGAGAATATAATCTAATTGTTTGGACAACATACAACATCAATGGAATCTCTTTGCAGGCTTGAGAATCCAGTTGCTAAAGAAATTGCTTGGTTAGTAAGTGATCTCTCAATCAATTATCAAATTATTTGGTCTTAAACCACAACCACACCACTACCAATTACCACAATACTCGCAACCACAATCACACCATTATGAAAACGAGCAGTACACCCATGCCCTCAAACTCAAAGAACCATTATAATAGAAGTCCTGTGCTTCTTCGATGACATCTAAATAAATCACTCTAAATACATGTATAATCAATACGATATACTACCTTTAATATCCAAGAATATAAACTAGAACTTAGAGTTTTTCCCATGCCTCAAAACAAGATTAAAAAAAAAATAGAAAAAAGCTTAAAAACATCAACACCCTGAAAACTCCAAAGTATTATGCCCTGAAACTCAAAGAACCATTATAATAGAAGTCCTGTGCTTCTTCGATGATATTTTTTTGGCCTTAACTCACCTCTGTTCTCAATGAAGACGGTGTAAGATTATGCATCCTATCAATAACTCTCTTCAAGCTAATTGCCTTCTCTTTGAAAATAAATATTGCCAAAGATGTAAGAAGTTAATTAATACAAAGTATTAGCAGCAAGTTCTGAAACTGAGCAGTTTACCCCCCATCGAAAACCAAATCATTCCTTTTCCCATAAGCGCCCTAGCAACAAATTGGTAAGCCAGATATTTGAAGACCTTAAACGAGTGGGGATGGAGATCGTGGAGGAGGAGTAGGGAGGGTCTTGGAGGGGGATAGTGGGAGAGGAAACTTTATGGGAGAGGGATCGAGATATTACCTACAGCTGCACCGTCAGATCTCGCGGAGGAGGGAGGGTCTTGGAGCGTAGATCTCGCGGAGGTGTCACGGTGGGGGAGAGTCAAGGGGGCGGCGTGAGAGAGATCTGAGAGAGATCGAGAGAGGGAGGAAGAGGGATTTCTTTGGATCTGAGAGTTTTGGGGAGAGAGAGAGAGAGCTTTTTTTTATTGAGAATCGGGTGTTTTTTTCAAAAACACCCCTGCAGCGCACCGAAGAATACGCTGGCAGCTTACCTACAGTTTTCTCTCTCTCTCTCTCTCTCTCTCTCTCTCTCTCTCTATATATATATATATATATATATATATATATATATATATATATAT
>BQKN01061913.1:37794-92925 GCA_022839385.1 Asparagus kiusianus
ATATATATATATATATATATATATATATATATATATATATATATATACATTTTGGATTTTGGTTTATCCACAAACAAAGTTTTTACAAGCATATAAATAAATATTTATATTCATACATGTTTGTTTTTATGTGGATAAGTTGGTTTGGTTTGATTTCATAGATATGAAACAAGTATATTTTCATATACATACTCATATGTTTCATTTTCTATTGTATTTGTGAAAATAACGTATTCTCAGTTTATGGACTTAACAACCATTAAATACATCTTTTAATTAAGTCTACAAAATTATTTTGTAAAGTTTTAAAACATGGTTTAGCCAAAATGTTAAATTCTTATGTTTATATTTTCATGTTTTTGACTATTTTGCAAAATGATGATATTTTTTATTTGGGAAGTCCTTTTAGAAAACATTTACTTGATATTATTTTTCATATGTCTACAATCATTTTCCAAAGTTTCATAATTTTTGGAATTTATTTGATATTTTTAAATAGTGTTTTAAAATCAGCAAACTGTTTTTAAAACTATCAATTTCATATATCAGTTCACGGTCGACCGCCACGGTCAACCGCACCTGAGTTTTTTCCTACGGAGTCAAACAGAAACTTTCACGGTCGACCGTCAGCTCGAATTTTCTCACGGTCGACAGCCAAAGTTTCTGGAAAATTCTCAGCTTTGAAAGTGGCTCGCGGTCGACCGTGAGATTTTCACGGTCGACCGTCATATACTCCAACGGCTATTTTGTACAAATCTAATTTTTGATTCTGTTGGTTTTTTGGTCTTTTCCCTTGGGGTTTTGGCTGAGATTTTGGGAGGCTATAAATACCCCCTTATACCTCAGTTCTTACAAGAATCCAAGAAGTTTTTAAACAAGTTTTATAAGGGTGTTTAAGTAGGTTTATGTTTGATATAAGTTTAAAAGCTTTTAAGCATTTGGAAGTTTGGTTTTGTGAAGATAACTTTCACAAGAGCTTGAGGAGATTATCTATTGGTGTTTGAGCATCCAACTACCCTTCCTCTACCTCTTCATCTATTGAGAAGTTTTCTAAACTCTTTTCTAGCTTTACATTTGCTTAGTTATTTGATTATCATTCTTTAAAGCTAGTTTTTGTATTGAGTTTAGATTTAATTTTATTTTCTCATTGCTTACACACACAACCATTGAGCTTATTGTATTTACATATATTGTATAATTAGGTTGTGGGGAGTTGTAACAATTGAGAGTGAGCTACATTGTGTTCTCGTCTATTATAGAGAACAAATTTATTGTTTGTTATATTGTGAGATTGTAAAGTTTTCGGTGAGCTAGAAAACCAAGTGTGAGGAGTGAACATTGATCGCTTAACATTGAAAACCGACATTGTGAGTGTGATTGTGTACGTCGATCGGTGATTGTTAAAAACCAACATAGTGTAGTTTTAAACGTTATTCTGGTGAGCGTAGAAAACCCGGTCGTGATAGTGGATTTCTTCCCGGGAGTGGGGAGCGGAGACGTAGGACGGAAGGTCCGAACTCCATGATCATTTGAGTATGTTTGAGTTTGTCTTTGGCGCATTTGCTTTTGTATTTATCTTATATCACCAATTGTGCATTGCTTATTTATTTCATCCACTATCGTGTTTAGATTATTTACCCTTATGTTGTTTATATATCCTTGCATATATTTCTATCATATAGGATATATCTTATTGCTCATATTGTTTATCCTAGCTCATATATTTTGTTATATCTCATACTTGCTAGGTTAACTTGTTAATTAGTTTTAATTGACATAAAATCGGATTAGATTAGCATAAGACCCTAATCACCCCCCTCTAGGGTCTAACAATGTCGCCTTCTATTCCTATATTGGATGGGAAGCATTATCACAAGTGTAGAGTGCAGATTAAGGTGTTATTTGAATATCAAGATATATTGGGTATCGTAGAGAACAGAGTTGTCAATCTCACAGATAGTGCAAGTGAAGCCGAGAAGAAAACCCACGGTGAGATCAAGAAGAAGGATCGAAAGGCGTTATTCTACATCCATCAATGAGTGAATGATTCAGTTTTTGAGAAGATCGACGGAGCAACTACAACAAAGCAAGCAGGGGATATTTTGGAGACATCATACCATAGAGTTGAGAAGGTTAAAAAGTTAGGCTTCAAACACTGAGGAGTCAATTTGAAATTTTTCAGATGAAACCCGCTGAAAGTGTTGCAGATTACATGACTCGAGTACTTGCTTTGACAAATCAAATAAAAATAAGCGGAGAGCAGGTTATAGATTTAGTAATTGTGGAGAAGATATTACGATCTCTTACAACAAAATTTGATCATATCGTGGTGGTAATCAAAGAATCGAAGAATTTTTCAAGATGACAGTTGATGAGTTGATGGGTACCTTACAAGTTCAAGTTCACGAGCAACGCATAAACGAGAGGTCAACCAGGAACCCCCTTGATAAAGCTTTTCAAAGTCAAGCTTTTATAAAAAAATAACAAAGGAGCACAGTACGAAAGAAATCAGCATGGAGGAAATTCTCGTGGCCGAGGATGAGCAGACGGGAACAATAATAACTGAGGACGCGAATACTACAGATGTGGAAGTTCTAACAACAATCAAAAAGATGACGACAATCAAAGAAGAAATTTTTAATCAAATTCAAATTATCGAGGTCGGTGTCAAGGTCAAGGTCGAGACTTTGGATCTGGTAGAGAAAATTTTAATAAATCAAACACTGAATGTTACATATGTCATATATATGTCCACTATGCAAAGGAGTGCAAGTACCAGGATAATTCCCAATTCAGAGAAGAAGTTCGATTTGCACAAGAAAGAGGTGATGAAGACAACCACACTTTATTGATGGTCACGGTAGCCAGTGAAGAATCAAACTACAACACATAGTTTCTTGACCCTAGGTATTCTAATCACATGGGTGGAAAGAAGGAGTTGTTCATGGACCTGGATGAGTCGATGCGGTCAAAAGTCAAGTTTGCCGATGACAACACTATACCCGTGATGGGAATGTTTAGGGTGAAAGTTGGTTTATTTGTAGAATCCATTACAATTGTTTATCAATTACAGATTTAAAAAAGGTAACCTTTTTATAAGATTACTCGCTTACACAAATAAAAAAAATTACTACTCTCTTCAAACACACGCATGGGACGTTTATCACCCGCTGCTTGCGTAGGATCTTTGCCTGTGTCAGAGACGCGTTATTCCGTGGACCATCACAGATCAGATCCGATTAACACAAAAAAAATTTAATGCTCTTGGTTCACAAAGAAAACAATCGCAGAAGTGATAATCTCGACCAAGCGAGATTACAACTCTTCTCGAGATCAAAACAAAGTCTTATTTCAAGGAATGATGAAACGTGCCTCAGATCCTTCGAATAGCTCCCTATTTATGCTGATGTTTGCCAAGATCTATTAGCCCTCCTCTGAAATTCTTGGTTCAGTATCCAATTTGACAGTACCTCGCCTTCAATTTTCAGATCCCGTGAATAATGGCCCCAAGCTTGTATTTATAAGCTTCAGAAGCTTTGTTTTTGGATAAGACTTGATGATTTGTCTATGTATTCAGTTAATAACGGCCTAACCATGTTTAGATATGATATTCAAGCAGTTGGGAGGTTTTGAAACAAACAAATTCCGATAAAATAGTTAAAAACATGTTTGGAGGTTTCGGGTGCGAGTCAGTCTAACGTGATCCACGGGCTTGCGCGTCACCTTAAGGTGACCCAGCCCTATGCGGGTCACATTAGAGTGACCCGCATGGTATTTTGGTCTTAACTCCAATGTCTGACCTCGAAATGAGGTAATTCAAGATGCATTGAAAAGCTAACGAGGAGAGCTATAACTTTTATCTTTTGATCTTTTCCAGATTCGATACGATTCATATTGAAAACAATACATTTTCATGCGGGTCACTTCAAGGTGACCCGCACAGGTGCGGGTCACCTTTGTGTGACCCACATAGTAGTTTAGCCTTAACTCTCACGTCCGACCTCAGAATAAGGTGATTCAATATGCATTGGAAAGCTAACGAAGAAAGTTACAACTTTTTCTTTTGACCTGTTTCCAGATTCAATGCGAATCATATTGAAAACAATACTTTTTTGTGCGGGTCACTTTAAGGTGACCTGCACAGGTGTGGGTCACCTTAGTGTGACCCGCATAGTAGTTTGGCCTTAACTCCCACATACGACCTTAGAATGAGGTTATTCAAGATGAATTAGAAATATGACGAAGAGTGCTACAACTTTTATCTTCTGAGATTTTTCGGATTCAAATTGCATCATGGTCAAAATATCACTTCTTCGTGTGGCTCACCTCGAAGTAATCTAATTGTATTTGCTTCGTCGTTTCACATGTTTTGACATTTCACGTGCGTTCTTTCACTTCTTTTTTTTATGGTATCGGATGATCCACTTTGACTCAGATAATTCTCTCTAACTCGGAATAGCATTCATCGCCTTCTCTCTGTTTTGAACTACGTGCGGGAACCTATAGGCAAATTTTAACACCTACAGGAAAAAGGCGAGTTCTCATCAAGCTGAAGAACGGAGACCACAAGTTTATTTCTGATGTATTCTATGTGACAAATATTGTAATGACCGTAAATTTCTAATACGGGTTTAAATAATTTTCTGGTATTTAAATATTAAATATTATTTTTCTAAAAGAGTATTTGTATTTTCCCCAATTTCTCTAGAATTTTCTACGATTTAAAAATACGATATTATGTTATTTTAATAAGTTTTGCTATTTATAAATTTAATTGTTTTGGTAAAATTTTTAAAATAAATAGTTAATTATTCATCATTGTTATTGTTATTATTATTTTGATCGTAAATTTTAATATTTATTTTAAATAAATTTTATGATATTATTTTTTATTATTTAAAGGGGTATTTTTTCCTGTGTTTTTCCTCTCACCGGTGTTCACTCTGTATACCCCTCCGCCTCGTGTTTTCCCCCAGCTCTCAACCCACGTCCTCCCAACCACCCTATCCCGCACAATCTCTCTTATTAAATTCTCCGCCGTTCTTCTCTCTCTCCAATCCCACACTCAATCTAGCGCTCTCTCTCTGACACTCTCTCTAATCCAACAAAATCTCTCACACTCAACCAATCACTCACCATCACACGTCTCTCTCTTTCTCTCTCCATCTCTCTCCTCAGCTCACTCACTCTCACTCTCCAGCTCATCATCTCTCTCTTCATCACCCACTTCCTCTCTCCATTAAACCCAACTCCTCTCCCTCTCTCTCCGTACTCTCTCTCTCTCACTCTCACTCAATCTACCTCTCTCCTCTTTTAAAACCCAAGCCGCACCCAACGCCCAGCCCTCTCCTTCACCGCCGACCGCACCACCACCCACTCAACCTCCTCCAGCCTAAACTCGCCGCCAAGCCAACCCCCACCGTCATCATCCACCTCCGACGACCCTCATTACGGTCCATGATACACCCAAGGCAAGATCCCACTTGCTCAGAACTGAATTTTATATTTATTATGAATATTTATAATTTTTAGATCTGATATATTTATCTGCGTGGGATTATTTGATGAATAATATTAGATAAATCATAATAATATGATAAATAGCATTTTCAGAATAATTATAATGAATTAAAAGAATTTATTTCGGTAGCAGAATTATTTTTGGATAATTATATCAGCTTAAAAGAATTTATTTGAGAATGAAATCATTTTAGGAGAATTATAATAATTTAAAAGGAATTATTTTGGGAACTATTTTAGAATAATTATAATAATTTTTAGAAATTATCTTGTGGAAGAAATTATTTTAGAATGACGAATATTTAAAAAAAAAAGAAATTATTTGGGAAAATAGAATATTTTGAATTAATAAGAATTTAACTTGTTTTTGAATTTTAAAAGATTATTTTTAGAATTATTATAGTGAGAAAAGAACTTATTTTAGAAAAATGGATTATTTTGAAATTAAATTAAAATAGTAATTATGATCGTACGACTGATTATCGTGGAGCGCGACATTTCATGTGCAAAACGACTTCAGTTTCTAGTTTTCTTTTTGCAGTATTATTATATTAGAGAATACGTAAGTACGGATATTTTGTATGAGAAGTTTGGACATCCTAGCGGTAAGATAATAATGAAGTCCACTCATGTATTATTCATGCTGTATTTTGTTTAGACATTTCATATTCATTACAGTTCTCTTTTCTGATTCATAAACCTGCATACTATACTATATTCATGATCTGTTGATGTGTTGAGAACCTTAGTGGTTCATGAGTTAGTGGCCTCGTGCGTCATGAACAGACTTAGTGACATGTGTGAGTGCGTTGACTGAGTTAGGTGGTGAACCCGAGGTTCGGTAAAGATTATGGTTGACTGAGAAAAACGAAAAGAGTTAGGTTGGGAAAGTCTTAGTTCGCATGATCGAATGTGATTGTTGACTTAACTTCCAGGCCGCACCAGAGACCTATTTCGTCCTGGGGTTGGTTTGATGGACCAAGTGACCTGTTTCGCCACTTGGATCCGTGACCTGTTTCGTCACCTGAGCTTTGCCTTAGTCCGGACCGGGCTAAGATCGGATTGCGTGTAGTCCTCTAGCCGCCTGTTTCGCGGGATTAGATGCGCGTAGGGGATGGTGAACAATCAGTCTTCCGATAATGCGAACTTGGACCTATTTGAGAGATGGACCAGTGAGTCTTAGGAAGGTTAGTAATCGACCCAATTACCGTTCCACACAGCTGTATGTTATCATTAGATTTCCAGTTGCATGTACCCTTGTCCTTCATATTAGTATTATTATTATCATAACATGGGTCGTTAGACCGTAATATCTGTTCATGTGAGATCTTGCCGTGTACCATACACGCTGACGTACACCTGTTTTTCTCTGGTGTGCGTCAGACTTAGGAGACGAACAGGTTCAGTTCGATGATGCAGCCGAGCCGGAGTATACCCAGCCGGAGTGTCCTTCCGATGAGTGGAAGAACAAACTGAAGCCTAGACGTGTTTTCTTTCTGTAGTAGCTAATGGAACACTCTTATATATTTTCTATAGTTGGTGTCGGATTTGGTTATATTGTTAGTATTTCCTTTTATTATGGACTAAGTATTTCTTATTTTCTAGTTGAACTGTTGTTGTAGTAAGGGTATGTTGAACCCATATTTTATGTCTGGGATGATCTGTTGATGATATGTTTAATTCTTATTCTGGGTTGTCTTTATATTCTTACTATTGTGATCGGGGACCTGTGATTGAGATTTGTATATTTGACGCTTAGCGTATCGGATTGAGAAGAAAAGAAAAAAATGGTAGTGTATATTTCTTCTCAATCTAATACGTCGTGGGCTTGTTCACGTTCCGATTCCCGGGTATTTTGGGAAGCGGGGCGTGACAAATATGAAGAACAATTTACTCAGAATAGGCCAACTTCTTAAAAAGGGGTATGATTTGCGCTTCTTTGGTAATAAACTCCTAATCTTTGATAAAAGAGGTGTATTTATCCTTAAAGCCCCTATGACAATAATCGCATGTTTCGAGTTGACTTTCAGAACGATGTTTATCATTGCTTCAATGCTATTATGCAAGATAAGTCTTAGTTGTGGCATATTCGATTTGGACATCTGAACTTTTGCAGTCTGAAGTTGCTTGTACAAAGAAATTTGGTGAGAGATTTTCCCATTGTAGATCATCCCGAACAGTTGTGTGAAGGTTGTATTCTTGGAAAGTAACATAGATTATCCTTTACTATTGAAAATACTTAGCGTGAAAAGAAGCCTCTTGAACTTGTTCATTCAGATATGTGCGGTCCTATGAACACTATATCCAATGACAATAATTGACACTTCCTTACTTCTATTGATGATTTTACAAGGAAAATATGGGTCTACTTTTTACAGCAAAAATCTAAAGTCTTTGATTATTTTAAGAGCTTTAAAGCCCTAGTTGAGAAGGAAAGAAGTTATTTTATCAAGGTGCTATGAACAGATGGAGGAGGTGAATATACTTCTAATGAATTCAATAGGTATTGTGTAGAAGAAGGAATAAAGCGTGATGTCACTTTTTTCTACACACCTCAAGATAACGGCGTCACTAAACGGAAAAATCGGACGATATTGTAGGCGTCAAAAATTGTCCACGGATTCTTGCACGTGGCTCGATACAGAGAGAAGATGATGATTGTTACTATCTGAGTCACAGAAGCTTATTTGATGTCTACAAGCGTATGAAGTGAGTCGACGAACCGTATGAAGCAATAGAACTACAGAATAACGAAGATACAAACTGATCAGGAGTTACGCTTCGCTTACGAAAGACGAAGCTCCCTTCGTGTTTCTTCCACTCAATGTATGATTCAACCATGGGAGCTTGAGAGCTTGTAGATCTCTTTGTCGGCTTTCCTATGCTCTTTGAATCGTGTAATTCTGAGTTCGGACGACAAAGATACAACAATTCTGACCGGGGCACGCCTGAATGGTGCCCAGGCCTTAGCGGAGACACTGCGAGTGTCTTGGCCAAGGCCGAGACACCTTGTCTGAGACACCCTAAGTGTCTCGGCCATGGCCGAGAACTGTGGGTGTCCACAGGCCTAAAAATGTTGTTTTGAGCCATTTTCGACCGTTAACCGCCTGGATTTGTTCCAACTGATTTAATGTTATCCTAGAACATGATAAAGTGGTTATAACTGAGGATAAGAGTGAATCAGATAAGAGTGAATCAGCTATTTTTATCCAAAAGAAGAGCTCTCGAAAATTATAAATACATCCCTAGGGCCTTCATTTGTACAGATCTGAAATTCTTGAGCCTTGACGAAGCCCTGCTAAATTAAAGACTGAAGAGCCACGAATTTCAGAGAGGAGGAGGAGATCTTAACGAATTCTTCGACATAAAGAAGGAGAGTTTGATAAATCTGCAGCCCAGTTCTTCCCTTGAGATCGCATCGTTCCTGTGATCTCGAGAAGAGTGGTTATCTCGCTGTTGCCGAGATAATTGCTTTGGTTTCTTAACTTCTTCGCGAATCAATGAAATCCATACTTTGAGGTGATCCCTGGGTGGTCCACGGATAAATCCCGACACAGACAAAGATTCCACACAAACAGCGGGTGATAAACATCCGTTTTGTTTATTTTGACAAGAGTTGTAATTTTTTATTTTCATTGTATAAGAGTCTTACAAAAAGGCTATCTTTTTATTTTTATTAAAACAACTAAAGTTTTAATGAATACCTCAATGAAGAAATTAATTTTCATACCAAACAAGCTGGCGATCATAGTGGGAGCTAACAGCCTTACTGCCAAGGCTGTCATGCCACAACCGACGATCAAAATCCTTGTGGCTGAAGTGGTTGAATACGAGTTCGACCAACAGAAGTTCGAGGAGTATGTCCCCTCCTCCTCCTCCAGATCCGCCTCTCCTCGTAAGTGAAGGAATGTCTCCTCCTCCGGAAGATCTGCTGGTCTTCAGATTTGAAGACCCAAGAAGGTGATCGCCCAAGTATAAACGGGTTTGGATGCCAAAGGTCAAATCAGTGCCTAAGGCAAAAGCAGATAAAGTTACTATTAACCTTCGTCAACTTCAGATCACGCTCCCTCTACTCCCGTACATCTGGCGAAGCCCTACGGCAGCATAGATCTCTCTATGTTCAAGATTCTATTAAAGGATCGTTTTGGTCCTCTACCCGAAGATCGAGGCAAAATTCCTATTAAGGAATGTTTGGGTCCGCTGAAGTATTCCCAAGCAAACATCCAAACTGGGGGTCGTAGACACCCTCCCAACAAGCTAAGTCTCGTAACCACCCACTTGGGGGTATGTGTGAAAGATTAGGAGCCCGTTAAGATTACACACCCACAAAGGTGTGATTCCAAACATGTGACTCCTACGAACGCCTATAAGGCGTTACCTATTCAGAAGAAAATTCGTCGGACAGATGATATTGTTACAACTGAAAGTTCATGTAAATAGCCAATAGGTTGCTCCGGCCATAACACCGACGAGTTGAACTATCAGGCTGGGGGTACGAATAAATCTCAAAAGAGAAATACCCTAGAAACAGACTCTCACTATTCTTGTGAGAAGTTAATTAGGATAGTATTATCAGTGTGTAGCTACCCTAAGACCGCTCTACAGAGGATCTCGGTATTTGAGAGGATAAGTGTCGAAGCCCAAATCAAGGCGTTTCTATAAAAGAAGATCAGTCATTTGAGACGACGAACTCCCGGAAGTTACCATCAACATGGTCAATAAGGAAAAGTCTCCGATTGTTTCAAGTGGTTCTAGCCCCAAATTTTTTCTAGGAAGAATGGTCAATACGGGAATAGCCCAACTAATATCTCAACTACAACTAGAAGCTGTCGGACCTAAACAATCCGCAGTCATGATTAACATGGCTGATAAGGAAAGTCAACCCGACCTTCTAGTTCAGACCCCCTCATATCGTATCGTCTAACTCGACTATGCGTGGGGACTACTAGACGTAGGGATTATCAGAGGATGAATAGAGGATTATCCTCAGATGATGAAACATCAGATGCTAACTCCGTAGTCGCTTCTGACAATACGGTATCCAGCCCAGGACATTCCTGCGAGGCATTTATGATTAACACCAAGCAAATGATCAAGATTCTTAAAGATGCTTTGGCTAAGCAGAAGGAGAACTTCAAGTTCGAAATAGAAATCACTATGCTACAGATGAAGGAAGAGCATGACCGACGGATCCAAGCTTTGTTAGGTTAAATCAGTGAATCTAGTCATCATAATAATACCTACCGGGTAGGTGGAGATTCCTACACGGACGAACACCTCGATGCAGATAACCCTCCTATTGACCAAAACACTGGGTATAGTCCTACTAAAAATCACAACGCTAGAGGTGGTCTCACCGAT
Source organism: Asparagus kiusianus (assembly GCA_022839385.1). Classification (NCBI taxonomy): domain Eukaryota; kingdom Viridiplantae; phylum Streptophyta; class Magnoliopsida; order Asparagales; family Asparagaceae; genus Asparagus; species Asparagus kiusianus. The sequence goes on from BQKN01061913.1 coordinate 48,676, forward strand.
GATGATAATATCGTAGGTGGTCGTAATGTTCCTTCCCAAAATCGCTCGAAGAAAAATACGGGCGAGGATGAGAAGATGAAGGACCTTGAGGGAAAAATCAATGTCTTGATGTCCATTCAGGAGGTGAAGAAGACCGGCATTCCATGTCCCTACCCCAAAGAGTAGGAGTTAATCCCGTATCCGACGAAGTTTAACCTGATCAATTTTACACCGTTCGACGGGAAGGGTTCCCCCACCCAACACTTGATTTATTTCAAGTCCCACTTGGGAGTGATATTTGGCAATGAGTCTTTGATGGCCCAGTCATTCGTTAGCACCCTTCATTGGCCCGGCTTTGATTGGTACCGTCGCCTTAAGCACGAAAGCATCAACAGCTAGGATGATATGGAAAGCTTATTCCTCGGTAATTTCTTTGAGGATGACACCGAGGTATCAATCAGGATGCTCTTTGAGGAGAAACAGGAAGACAAAGAGACAGTCAATGACTTCGTCAAGCGCTTCCGGAATAAGGCGATGAATTGTTGAGATCCGGTTACTAAGGACTTCATCCTCCAAACCTGTCATAATAACCTGTCCATTGATATCTTGAAAGTTATGGGGGTAGTACCATCCAAGACCTAGAAAGAGTTGAAGGTGCATGGAGAGCAGGACGAACGCTTCCTCAGAAAGAAGAAAGCCAAGAGAAGCCAATCGGTGGCTAACCCTCCAAAATCAAACTTCACCTCCCATGGAAAGGGGAAGGCACATGCACCAGTTGTTGATGTTAATCAGACATCATAGCAACAATCCCGAAGATAGAAAAAGACTTTAGATCTGAGACTCCAAAAAGAATACTCCTTCAAAGACGAAGACATTCTGGCCATTTTTAAATCCCTCCTCGAAAACAACAAGATCAAGCTACCACCTATCACAAATCAGGAGGAAGCTAATAATACTTCGGATTCAAAGTACTGTGCGTACCACAGGAGGATCCTTCATCCCACCAAGGCTTGTTTTGCCCTCAAGAATAGCATCCAAATTTTGGTTGAAGCTGGCGTCATAACGCTAAATTAATCCAAATCAGGACTCCGAAGAGTATACGAGTATAAACTACTTCTTAATCTTTCGATAAGTATAAGAGGTTAAACTTCTTCTCTCATTACTCCAACAGGTATACGAGTCTAAACTATTTCCTGATTTTAATGGGAAGTTCCTGGAAGAATATCGTATGTGATATTCTTAAGGATAACCTGACCATTCAGCTGAATACAAAGTATTTCTTATTAGACCCAGTTTTGTAAGGAAATCTGGGGGTGGATAACCCATGTAACGAGAAGTTCCTGGAGAGTGTCATGGCTGGTATTCTTAAGGATAACCCTGTCACTATAAATAGGGATAAATGAGAAACTCCCACTCGGACTCTGAATGTTTTCAAGGATGAAACGTATCTCATTGTCGGGATCAATTTCACCAACTTCCAAGCACTCTTTTGCTGAGATGAGATTTGATCACATTGTTGGATCAATCTTCCCTCACAAAAAAAACTCTCGCTGGTGTTTGACGATTCATAATCTTCCACCACAAAGTCCCTCACTAATCAAATTAATGGACAGTGAGTCCACTTAAATTCTTTTTAGTTTAATCCATTCAAACTCACGCTGTGTCTGTGCACTCAACACTCCTATTGTTAGAATCTGGACATAATGCTTGGAATTTTGATCTGCCAATCCTTGACAATTGTCAAATCCCTTCGTGTTAAGTCTTTATCACTTGACACTAAGAACATCCACTGAGTAATCAGTACAAGTTAACACTCTCAATATGATTTGTACTCTCACTCCCACTGTATACCTGGTCAAACCTTCCTACAGTTAGGATCATAACCAAAATCTCCTCTCGATTCCTTCCATGAATGAGAGATCCATTTTCAAATCAAGTGATCAAACCTTCCTACAGTTAGGATCGTCTCACACCTCCCACTCGGTCAAACCTTCATACGGTTAGGGCCAAAATCCCAAGTTACTCTCGATAAACGAGAAACTCACCTTTAGTTTGGTAATCAAACCTTCCGACAATTAGGATTATCCAAATCTTTTTGATTCTCGGAGTGGAGATTTCACTCTTAGTTTCACCTTCTCGGATTCTTGAAGTAAAAATCCCACTTTGAGTTTTTTTTGTAACTAGAGATAGAATATAAAATTCTTTCTTTCTAGTATCGGGTTTGCCTTTGCCCCAAGAGAAGACACTACTTTTTTAACTCCCAAAATTAGTGTTTCACATACACGGAGAATTTTATCCTGAAGCCTAAGTAGGGATAAGACAACGCCTAACACGTGTTGCCGGTTTAGTATTTCACCGAGTGAAAAAGACACCAGAATCTAAGTCTGAAAAATTTTATCCTGAAGCCTAAGTAGGGATAAGTCAGCGTCTAACACGCATTGTCGGTTATTCCTTGATCGTAAAAAGGACAAAAGCCCACATATTCGATATTGTGGCAGGTCGTTATTAATAATGCCAAAATCCATGCCTCATACGCGCGGGGAATTTTATCCCGAATCCTAAGTAGGGGTAAGCTAACGCCTAACACGCGTTGCCGGTTTAGTCTTTAACCAAGTAAAAAAGATTCCAGAATCCAAGTATGATGACTTTTATCCCGAATCCTAAGAAGGGATACGTCAACGCCTAACACCCGTTATCGCGAAGTCTATTTTCGTGAGAAAGACGAAGTCTACGTATTCAATATCGTAGTACTAAAAGAGTTAACTCTTTCAGCACAACGTTATATGCGGAACAAACTTAAACAATCTGCATGCTAGCCTTACTCAAACGGTGGTCAGTAAAGGCTCATCAAACCCGTTGATGACAAAGGGTTTGCAAAAAATCTTATAAATGTGAGAGTCATTGACGCACCAGCTCCATTAGTTGGTCTCGTTGACTTAAGGATCCAATAACTTCAGGATAAGATCCATACATACAGATAAATCAGCTTTAACAGTTGATCCTGCAGCACTAGCATTTAGGACCGCCACGCTCTAATATCTTAAGAGCTTAAACTATAAAAATTCCAGCAAATATACGAGTATAAACTGTGTTAATGCCGGTCAACACGTTATGATGAAAGTCAACCCCGGTCAATGCGGAACCCTAAGGTCAGCACTGGTCAACGCGTAGCCCTAGGTCAACACCGGTCAACATGTTGTGATAAAAATTAACGCTAGTCAATGCGTAGCCCTAGGTCAATGCCAGTCAACACGTTGTGATAAAAGTCAACGTTAGTCAATGTGAAACCCTAAGGTTAACACCGGTCAACGCATGGCCATAACGGTCAATGTGTGACGTCCGATCAACTCCAAAGTTCAGATAAAAACTTCCGATGAAGATAGTCAGTTCAAAGTCAACTCAACGACATGAGTGTTTGCGTCGAAAGTTGCTGTTTTCATTACTATCGAATCTATTACAACTTTAATCGTTACAATAAACTCGAATAAAATAAAAAGTTGATCTTTTTATAAGATCTCCTTACACAATGAAAATAAAAAAAGTTTACAACTTTATCAAACAAACGCAGAGATCGTTTATCGGTCTTCTGCTTGCGTGGGATCTTTGCCAGTGCCGGGGTTTATCCGTGGACCACCTTTGATCAGATTCGGTTGATGAAAAATTCGGCAGATGTTCGTCTTCACCGAAGGAATGTTTGATTTGAAGCGCTGAAATCGACCAAGCGAAATCAGGGCTCTTCTCGAGATTAAGACCAAGCCTAATCTCAAGAGACGGACGGGCGGGGTTCAGATCCTTCGAATAGCTCCTTTTTTATGCTGAAGTTCGCCGGGATCTGATTTGCCTTCGCTAAAATTCGTGCTCCTTAACTCCTCAATCCAGCAGCACCTCCACGTCTTGATAATAACTCCGCCCCTTGAAAGGAGGCCCTAGGCTTGTATTTATAGGGCTCCGGATGCGGGTTTTAGGATAAGAATAAGTGATCTGGCTCTATCTTCAGTTAACAACAGCCTAACCATGTTTGGGGATGATATCAAGTCAGTTAGGATGCTCTAGAACAGAAGAAACCGATCGAAACAGCCTAAAAACACGTTTTGGAGGTTACAGGCAGTTCTGGGCGCGAGACGGACTGATGTGACCCGCGTGGGCACGGGTCGGATGGATCCGACCCGCCGCCGTGCGAGTCGGACTGACCCGACCCGTCGACGCGCGGGTCGGACTGATCCGACCCGTCGCTGCGTGGGTCAGTTTGAGACATCTTCGGTATTTTGGTCTTAACTCTTTCGTATGACCTCCAATTAAGCTGATTCAAGATGCTTTGGAAAGCTGACGAAGAGATCTATAACTTTTATATTTTGAGATTTTTAGATTCAAATCACAGGATAGTCAAAAATTCACTTCTTTGTGCGGGTCGGATTAGTGTAGCGCGGGTCGGATTAGTGTAGCGCGGGTCGGCTGTAGCGGGTCGCACTGTAGCGGGTCGGATTTGAGACATCTTTGGTATTTTGGTCTTAACTCTTTCGTACGACCTCCGATTAAGCTGATTCTAGATGCATTGGAAAACTAACAAAGAGATCTACAACTTTTATGTTTTGAATGTTTTCAGATTCAAATTGTAGCATGGTGTAAATGCCTCTTCATTTTATGGTCCACTTTGAGGTGTTCGACACTTTCTGACTTCTCCGAACTTGTATTGTGTATTTCGTCATTCCGGTGACTTGTACACTCCAATAACTCACTTTGTATATTCGTTAGCTTTCACGGGGCCAGATAATCCTTTCCTGACTTGGATGATGACGCTTATCGTCTGCATTTCGTCTCGAGCTATGTGTAGGAACCCATAGGCGTTTTTTATACGCCTACAGATACCCCCTCCAAAGTATTTCAGACTCATTCTTTTATAGAGGAGTCTGAAATGCTTTGGATAAGATAGGCTCTTTCCTCAATCTCATAGAGGGACCTGTGAACTGCTTCAATTCTTGACTTCTTCAGTCTTCAGTCTATTCGGTGTTTTGTCGAATAGATGAAGTTCTTCCGGTACTACGTTTATCGCCTGACCGTTGTCAAAATCTTGGATTGCAGTTGATACGTAAGTTTCTGAATTTAGCTCGTGCCATTGAGTTGACTTTGAACTGATCATCTTCGTCAAAAATTCATATCTGAATCTGATTAAACTTTCTGAAATCATCGTTTACCTTGTTTTGGCGAGATTGCTGATGCGTTGACTGGCGTCGACCTTTACTGTAATGCGTTGGCCGGAGTTGATACAGTTTATACTCGTACATTTGCTGGAGCCTACACAGTTTAAGCTCTTAAGACGTTGGAGCGTGGCGGTCTCAAATTTGGGGATACAGGACCAACTATTAAAGTTGTTTCGTCTACAGATATGGATCTTATCCCGAAGTTGTTGGATGCTCAAGTCACGAGACCAACTGACGGAGCTGGTGCGTCAATGACTCGTGTTTATAGAATTTTTGGTAAATTCTCAGCCATCAACGGGTTTGATGAGCCTTTACAGACTACCATTTGAGTCGGGCTAGCATGCAGATTGTTTAAGTCCGTTCCGCATGTGACGTTGTGCTAAAAGAGTTAACCCTTTTAGTGCTACGATATTGAATATGTAGACTTCGTCTTTCTCACGGGAATAGACTACCCGACAACACGCGTTAGGCGTTGACTTATCCTTACTTAGGCTTCGGGATAAATTATCCCAGACTGGTATTCTGGTGTCTTTTTCAATCGGTGAAAGACTGAACCGGTAACGCGTGTTAGGCATTGACTTATCCCTACTCAGGATTCGGGATAAAATTCCTCATGCATAAAAAGCATGGATTTTTGTTGCTACGATATTGAATACGTAGACTCGGTCGTTTTCACGGGAACGAACCACCCAGCAGCACGGGTTAAGCGCTGACTTATCCCTACTTAGGCTTTGGGATAAAATACCCCAGACTGGTATTCTGGTGTCTTTTTCAATCGGTGAAAGACTAAACCGGCAACGTTTGTTAGACGCTGACTTATTCCTACTTAGGATTCGGGATAAAATTCTCCATACATGTGAAGTACGGATTTTGGTGTTATTAATAACAACCTGCCACAATGTTGAATATGTGGGCTCTCGTTCTTTTTACGGTTGAGAACTAACCGGAAACGCGTGTTAGGCGTTGACTTATCCCTACTCAGGATTCGGGATAAAATTCCCCGCGCGTGTAAGGCACGGATTTTGGGAGTTGAAAAAAGTAGTGTCTTCTCTTGGGGGAAAGACGAACCCGATACGAGAGAGGAAGAATTCTATATTCTATCTCCCAAAGCTGAAGAGGAAGAATTCTATACTCTATCTCCAGCGCAGAGGAAACTCAAAGTGGGATCTTCACTTTGAGAATCTAAAGAGTGAAACTAGGAGTGGGATCTCTACTCCGAGAATCGAAAAGATTCGGATAATCCTAACTGTCGGAAGGTTTGATTATCGAACTAAAGTTGAATTTCTCGTTTATCGAGGGTGGATTATGATTTTGACCCTAACTGTAGGAAGGTTTGACCAAACGGAGTTTGAGGTGATCCTAACTGTAGGAAGGTTTAATCACTCAATTTGAAAGTGGACTTCTCGTTCATTAGAGGAATCGAGAGAGGATTTTGGTTGTGGCTCTAACTGTAAGAAGGTTTGACCGAATGGGAGGTTTAAGACGATCCTAACTGTAGGAAGGTTTGAGCGCTTGATTTATGGGCCTCTCGTTCATTGGAGGAATCGAGAGGGGATTTTGGTTGTGGTCCTAACTGTAAGAAGGTTTGACCAGGTAAATAGTGGGAGTACAAATCATAGTGGGAATGTTGACTTGTACCGATTACTCAATGGGGATTCTTGGTGTCAAGTGATAAGAACTTAACACGATTAAGACATTAAAATTCCGAGTACTATGTCCGGACTCTAACATTAAGGATGTTGAGTGTACAGATACAACGAAAGTTTGAGCGGATTTAACCGGAATGAATTTTGATGATCTTACCGTCAATTAGTCTGATCGGTGGGGGATTTTGTGATGGAAGACCGTGAGTTATCAAACACCAATGAGAATTTTGTGAGGAAAGATTGATCCGACGAAGTGATCGAATCTCGTCTCAGCAAAAGAATGTTCGGAAATCACATTGAGAGTTTAGTGTTTATCACTTTGTTCATAATAATCAAGTTATCCCTAAGAAAGTTACATTTAGCATTCTTCTGGGAACTTCTCATTATATGAATCATCCACCCCCAGCTTTCCTTACGAAACTGGGTTTGATATTATAATCCGTTACATGACTGGGTTATCCTTATGAATATTACATGTAAAAATTCTCCAGGAACTTCCCGCCAACGGTAGGAAACAGTTTAGACTCATATACCTATTAGAGTATTAAGAAGCAGTTTATACTCGTATACTTGTCGGAGTACAGAAAGGAGCAGTTTATACTCTTATACTTGTCTGAGTGTTTTCGTTATCATTCGGCTTATCCCAACGTTACGACGCCGGCTTCAACCAAGGTTTGAATCCTATTCTTGAGAGCAAAGCAATCCTTGGTGGGATGAAGGACCCTCCTGTGGTACGCACAGTACTTTAGATCCGCAGTGTTATCAGCTTCCTCCTGATTTGTAATAGGTGATAGCTTGATCTTGTTATTTTCAAGGAGGGATTCGAAGATGGCTGGAACGTTCTCGTCCTCGAAGGAGTATTCTTTTTGGAGTCTCGGACCCGAAGTCTTCTGCTGTCTTCGGGGTTGCTGTTGCGACGTTTGATTAGCATCAACAGCTGCTGCAGGTGCCTTCCCCTTACCACGGGAGACGAAGCTTGAGTTCGGAGGATTAGCCATCGGTTGGCTTCTCTCGGCCTGTTTCCTTCTGAGGAAGCGTTCAGCCCGCTCTCCGCGCATCTTCATCTCTTTCCAGGTATTGGAGGGTGCGACTCCCATAACTTCTAATATCTCAATAGATAGGTTGTTATGGCAGGTTTGAAGGATAAAGTCCTCTGTGATCGGATCTTGGCAGTTCATTACCTTATTCTGGAAGCGTTTGACGAAGTTGTCGACCGTCTCGTCCTCTTCTTACTTCTCATCAAAGAGCATCCTGATTGACACCTCGGCATCATCATCAAAGAAATGAGCGAGAAATAGGTTCTCTAGGTTGTCCCAGCTGTTGATGCTTCCAGACTTAAGACGACGGTACCAATCGAAGGCGGGCCCGCGAAGAGTGCCAACGAATGACCGAACCATCAAGGCTTCATTGCCGGAGATCATGCCCAAATGGGACTTAAAGTAGATCAAATGCTGAGTGGGCGAACCCTTCCCATCGAACGGTGTGAAGTTGATCAGGTTGAACTTCACCGGATACGGGATCGAATCCCACTCTCTTGGGTAAGGACATGGAATGCCGGTCCTTTTCACCTCTCGTGCAGACATTAGAGCGTTGATTTTACTCTCGAGATCTTTTATTTTCTCATCCTCGATCGTATCGGGGTTCGGACGATTTGAAAGAGGAATAACGCGGCCACCCCCGGCATTGTCATCTTTGGTGGAACCACCCCTAGCATTGTTATCTTTAGTGGAGTCACCCCCATTGTTTTGCTCGACGGGAGGATCATCCGCATTGATGTGCTCATCCACATCTGAATCGCTATTTGCTTGGTTAGCAACGTTACGACGACTGGATTCACCAAGTTGATTCGACAAAGCTCGGATTTGTTGGTCGTGCTCTTCCCTCATTCGTAACATAGCTATTTCCATTTCAATCTTGAATGCCTCTTTCTGCTTGGTTAGAGCATCCTCAAGAATTTTGTCGATTTGCTCAGTGTTGATCATGAACACTTCGCGGGATTGTCCTGGACTGGATACCGTATTATCAGAAGCGATTGCCGAGTTAGTATCCGATGCTTCATCATCCGAGGATAACCTTCTCTGCATTCTCTGATAATCCATTTGTCTAATGGTTCCTGATTGTAACCGGGTTAGACGATGTGATACAAGCGGATCAGAGCTAGAAGGTCGAATTGATTTTCCCTTATCAACCATATTGATGGTAACCTCTGGGGGTTCGTCACCTTGAACGACCGATCGTTTCTTACGGAGACGCTTTGGATTGGACTTAGCCTTTCCGTTGGAGATCCTTTCAAATACCGAGACCCTCTGCGAAGCGGTCTTGGGGCAGCTACATGCTGATAATACTGCCCTGATTAGTTCGGCGCACGGGTAGTGAGATTTTGTTTCTCGGGTATATCTCTTCTGAGATTTGTTCGTACCCCCAGCCCAATAGTACAACTCATCGACGTTGCCGTCAGAGCAACCTATCGGCTGTTTACATGAATCCTCAAGTATAACGCGTTCATTTATCTTACACGTTTTCTTCTGAGTATGCAACTCCTTGTTAGCGTTCCCAAGAGTCGCGCGTTTAGAGTCACGCATTTGTAAGCGTGAACTCTCGACGGGCTCTTGGAGTTTAATTCGCCGTCCGAGGTGGTCAATTACAGAAGTTTTCCATGTGCGACCCCTAGCTCGAATAATTGCTCGGGGTTCAGTCACTAGACCCAAGCGTTCTTTGGTCATAACCTTGTATTGATCCTTATGCAAAGGACCCAGACAATTCGCCATCCTTATCTTGAAACGGGACAAATCTACGCTGTCACGGGGCTCCACCAGAGATGCGGACCTCATAGGGATCGACGAAATAGGTACAGAACATCTTCTGCCTTGACTCTGGCGCTGGTCAGATTTGGGTGACCCGCGGGTCGGAGGGTCAGATTCAAGTGACCTGCGAATTAGCAGGTCGGATCTGGGTGACCTACGAATCGGTGGGTCGGATTGGAGTGACCTGCAAATTGGCGGGTCGGATTAAAGTGACCTGCAAATTGACGGGTCGGATTTAAGTGACCTGCAAATTGGTAGGTCGGATCGGAGTGACCTGCGAATTAGCGGGTCAGATTGAAGTGACCTGAAAATTGGCGGGTCGGATCGGAGTAACCTGCGAATTGACGGGTCGGATTGGAGTGACCTGCAAATTGGCGGGTCGGATTGAAGTGACCTGTAAATTGGCGGGTCGGATCGGAGTGACCTGCGAATTGGCGGGTCGGATTGAAGTGACCTGTGAATTGGCGGGTCGGATTAAAGTGACCTGCAAATTAGCGGGTCGGATCGGAGTGACCCATGTTTTTCAAGCTTTTTGGCCGTCGTCTTAGACTTTGACCTCCAAACTTTATGCAGTTTTTGTGGCTTCTTCTCCACTTCTTTCCTCTGCAACCTTTTTGCCTCTTGCGTAAGAATTCGCGCTTGTGCAAGCAGTGCGCGACGCTTTTTGATCCGCTCTTCAAGAGTTGAACGGGTCCTTTTGACTTGTACCCATTCACTTGTTGGTGATTTGGAGGAAAGAGCATTTGTCCGCTGTTGGAGTGCTTGGCGTTGCCTAATTTTTAGATCCGCTTCGTAACGGATCCCGTTAATTGACTCCAAAGCCCTAGCGAGTTGACACGTGAGGCGTTGACGTCGCCTTTGACGTGCCCTCTTCGATAGGATTGGCACGCCTTCAGTACTCAACTCCTTGATTGAGGAGGAGTTCAAATCTGTAGATCCGACCTCGTTGGAAGCCGGAGGGGTGTTGCAAAGCGGGAGGGCAGTAGCAACGGGAGTCTTGATCTTCCTGCGCTTGCGAGAGGCGGAGGATCCGGAGGAGGAGGACGATAGATATTCTTCGAATTTCAGTTGGTCGAACTCTTATTCGACCACTTCTTCAACTGGGATGCAGATCCGAGGTTGCGACACGACAGCTTTGGCAGCAAAGCTGTTAGCTCCTACTGTGGTCGCCAGTTTGTTTGCGTCGAAAGTGTTGGACCCTAGAAGGGGGGTGATTAGGGTCTTATGCTAATCTAATCTGATTAAATGCCAATTAAAACTAATTAACAAATATATTCTTGCAAGAAAGATATACAAAGAGTTATGTGCAAGAATATACAATATACACAAGGTGATATATCCTATATGATAGAAATATATGTAAGGATATATAAACAATAAGATATATCCTAATAAAGAGATATAGACAATATATGTGCAAGGATATAAAACTAACACAAGGGTAAACAATATGAACTAGATAGTGGATCATATAAATAATGAGCTAATGACAATGGCGACAAGAAATATAAACACAAGTATAAATAAACATCAAAGCACACTCAAACACAAGATATGATTACGGAGTTCGGACCTTCCGTCCTACGTCTCCGCTCCCCACTCCCGGGGAGAAATCCACTATCACAACCGGGTTTTCTACGCTCACCCGAACAACGTTTACACCTCACAGTATCGGTTTTCAACGCTCACCGATCAACGTCACTCCTCACACTCGGTTTTCTAGTTCACCGAAAACTTCACAACACTCTCGGTTTTCTAGCTCACCGAAAACCTTACAACACTCACAATGTAACAAATATAAATTTGTTCTCTGCAATAGATGAGAACACAATTAAGCACAACTCAAAGTTACAAACTCTCACCACCCAACTATACTATGTATGTAAATACTAAAAGCTCAATGTGGGTGTGTGTAACGATGAGTAAATAAAATCAATTCAACTAAACTCAAATATAAAATCTAGCTTCAGAGCAATGATAATCAAACAAGTATATAAATGTAAAGCTAGAGTTTGAGTTTAGAAAAACTTCTCTAAAACACAAAGAATATGATGAAGAAGATTGAGAAAGAATCCCTCAATCTACAGTGAAGCTTCCTCCTTTGTAAACAAAACCCAAACTTAAAACAACCAGTAAAACCACACTTAAACTCTTTTTAAAACCCTTGTTAAAAACTTCTTTTCATTAGTTAAAGAAGAGATCAGCAATGGGGTATTTATACCCACTCAAGATCTCAACAAAAACCCCAATCAAAAGACAAAAGAGCCCCCAGAAAATCAGCTCAGGAAATAGCCGTTGGAAGCTAACGGATCTATTGTCGGTCGACCGGAAATTCTGTCGGTCGACCGACGGAGAGCAAAAAACATGAAGACCAGCTCTGGACAATCGTCGGTCGACCGGTGCGGTCGACCGACCAACTCTCTATCGCCCAGTGATGAAAGATCAAATGATCAGTCGACCGGTGCGGTCGACCGAATACTGATACTTCAGAAAACTGATTTGCTGATTTTAAAACGCTATTTAAAAATATCAAATAAATTCCAAAAAATGTAAAACTTTGGGGAATGATTATAGACATGATAATAAGCATGCTACAGTGACTGGTTATCAGAAAGGACCTCCCAAATAAAAAATATCATCATTTTACAAAATAGTCCAAAACATGAAAATGTGAGATACTTGAATTTTGATGTTTTGACATAAACCAACTTTTGAAACTTTGTGAAATATTTTTATAGACTTAGTAAAACATGTATAAACTGATATTGAAGTCTATAAACTAAGAATACAATATTTTCACAAAATTTCATATTCTATGCAATGTTTTCAAAAACACAATAGAAAATATGAAATATATAATTTCATATATATAATCTTAAAAACTCAAAACACATGTATGTATATATATAAATATATATATATGCATAGAAACCAAAACTTATGTATATATATATATAACTATATATATATATACGAAGAAACTAATAAATGTGTGTGTATAGATATTGAGCTTAGAGTATATAACACACATAATATAAAATCTAAAACTACATTACCCAAGCAATCTTGATCTTCAATATAGCTCAACTTGGTACACTTGCGGATGAAGCTTAAACTTGATCTTTAACTTGAATTGCAAGGCTTCACCGACATTCCGCCAACCTCTTTTGGATATGATCGTTGAAGCGCTATTCCATCCATCCTCCAATTACGTTGTTTGTCTATAATAAATAAGAAACCATAAATACTAGACAAACAACATTAGTGATAAATTGTTTGTTAAACATCATCAAAACAAGAAGGCCAACAGAAAGTTGCTGTTTTTATTGCTATCGAATCTATTACAACTTTAGTCGTTACAATAAACTCGAATAAAAAAAAGTCGATCTTTTTATAAGATCTCCTTACACAATGAAAATAAAAAAAATTTACAACTTTATCAAACAAACGCAGGGAGATCGTTTATCGGTCCTCTGCTTGCGCGGGATCTTTGCCTGTATCGGGGTTTATCCGTGGACCACCTTTGATCAGATCCGGTTGATGAAAAATTTAGCAGAGGTTCGTCTTCACCGAAGGAATGTTTGATTTGAAGCGCTGAAATCGACCAAGCGAAATCAGGGCTCTTCTCGAGATTAAGACCAAGCCTAATCTCAAGGGACGGACAGACGGGGTTCAGATCCTTCGAATAGCTCCTTCTTTATGCCGAAGTTCGCCTGGATCTGATTTGCCTTCGCTGAAATTCGTGCTCCTTGACTCCTCAATCCAGCAGCACCTCCACGTCTTGATAATAACTCCGCCCCCTTGAAAGGAGGCCCTAGGCTTGTATTTATAGGGCTCCGGATGCGGGTTTTAGGATAAGAATAAGTAATCTGGCTCTATCTTCAGTTAACAACAGCCTAACCATGTTTGGGGATGATATCAAGTCAGTTAGGATGCTCTGGAACAGAATAAACCGATCGAAACAGCCTAAAAACGCATTTTGGAGGTTACAGGTAGTTCTGGGCGCGAGACGGACTGATGTGACCCGCATGGGCACGGGTCAGATGGATCCGACCCGCCGCCGCGTGGGTCGGACTGATCCGACCCGCCGCCGCGCTGGTCAGTTTGAGACATCTTCGGTATTTTGGCCTTAACTCTTTCGTACGACCTCCGATTAAGCTAATTCAAGATGCGTTGGAAAGCTGACGAAGAGATCTACAACTTTTATGTTTTGAGATTTTTCAGATTCAAATCACAAGATAGTCAAAAATTCACTTCTTTGTGCGGGTCGGATTACTGTAGCACGGGTCGGATTACTGTAGCACGGTGTCGGATACTGTAGCGGGTCGGATTTGAGACATCTTCGGTATTTTGGTCTTAACTCTTTCGTACGACCTCCGATTAAGCTGATTCTAGATGTGTTGGAAAACTGACAAAGAGATCTACAACTTTTATGTTTTGAACGTTTTCAGATTCAAATTGTAGCATGGTGTAAATGCCTCTTCATTTTACGGTCCACTTTGAGGTGTTCGACACTTTCTGACTTCTCCGAACTTGTATTGTGTATTTCGTCATTCCGGTGACTTGTACACTCCAATAACTCACTTTATATATTTGTTAGCTTTCACGGGGCCAGATAATCCTTTCCTGACTTGGATGATGATGCTTATCGTCTGCATTTCATCTCGAGTTATGTGTAGGAACCCATAGGCATTTTTTATACGCCTACAATAAGCTAAAACCAATTCATAAGTTTCGATTCGAGACTTTGACCCTTTGACCACGGTCAGACGATAAACGCAACGCTGGAGGAATTTTAGCTATTCATCAAAATATCAAATAGACCAAAAATTGAAGAAGTCAAGAATCAAAGTCAATTATAGGTCCTTTCACACTGACTAAAGGTTAGACCGATTATATTCAAAGTATTTTAAGCTCTTCTATAAAAGAAACGAGACTAAAACATTTTGGAGGGGGTATCTGTAGGCGTCAAAAATTACCCACGGATTCTCACACACGGCTCGAGACAGAGAGAAAATTATGAATATCACTATCCAAGTCACAGAAGCTTATTTGACATCGACAAGCGCATGAAGTGAGTCGACAAACCGTATGAAGCAACGGAACTGTGGAATAACGAAGATACGAACTGATCGGGAGTTATGCTTCACTTACGAAAGATGAAGCACCCCTCTTGTCTCATCCAATCTATGTATGATTCAATCATGGAAGCTTGTAGATCTCTTTGTCGGCTTTCCTACGCACTTTTAATCACGTAATTCCGAGTTCGTACGATAAAGATACAGCGATTCTGACCGGGACACGCCTGAATGGTGCCCAAACCTTGGCGGAGACACTACGAGTGTCTCGTCCAAGGACGAGACACCCAAAGTGTCTTGGCCATAGCCGAGACACCCAAGTGTCTTGGCCATGGGTAACTCGGCCATGGCCGAGATACTGCAAGTGTCCGTAAGCCCAAAAACGCTGTTTTGAGCCGTTTTCGATCGTTAATCACCTGGATTTGTTCTAATTAATCTAATGTTATCCTAGAACATGATAAAGTGGTTATAACTAAGGATAAGAGTGAATCAGCTATTCTTATCTTAAAAAAGAGCTCCCGAAGCTTATAAATACAGCCCTAGAGCTTTCATTTGCACGGATCTTGAATTCACGAGCCTTGGTGAAGCCCTGCTGAATTGGAGACTGAAGAGCCACGAATTTCAGAGAGGAAGAGGAGATCTCAGTGAATTCTTTGGCATAAAGAATAAGAGTTCGACAGATCTGCAGCCTAGTTCTTCCCTTGAGATCGCACCGTTGCTGTGATCTCAAGAAAAGTGGTTATCTCGCTGTTGCCGAGATAATTGCTTTGGTTTCTTGACTCCTTCGCGAGTCAATAAAATTCGTACTTTGAGCTGATTCCTGGGTGGTCCACGGATAAACCCTGGCACAGGTAAAGATCTCACACAAAGAGTGGGTGATAAACGTCTGTTGTGTTTATTTTGATAGTAGTTGTAATTTTTTATTTTTATTGTGTAAGAGTCTTATAAAAAGACTATCTTTTTTGTTTTTATTGTAACGACTGAAGTTGTAATGAATACCTCAATGAAGAAATCAACTTTCACATCAAACAGATACTTTACATGGCGAGAAGCATGCTAAAGGCCAAAAATATACCCAATTGTTTTTTGGGTGAAGCTGTTTCATGCACTGTATAATTGTTGAACAGGTCACCAACAAAGCGCGTTGATAATCTTATTCCTGAAGAGGCATGGACTAGTTATAAGCCAAGTGCAAGATATCTCAAAGTGTTTGTCTCTATTGTTTATGCTCATATTCCAGCAGAAAGGAAAAAGAAACTTGATGACAAAGGCGAGAAGACAGTTTTTATTGGCTAAAAGTCCGGAGGTTAACTCTACAATCCTATTACAAAGAATGTGATTGTAAACAGAGATGTTATATTTGCTAAAGAAGAAGCTTGGAATTAGGGTTTGGAAGCACAAAATGATTCACGACGTACTCTCCTTGATATTCTTGAAGACGATGTTCCGTTGCAACTAATGTAGCACCTACGGCTAATGCTCCTGAAGCTCCAACCCCCAAATATCATTAGAAGTTGAGAGACTAAGAAGAAATCGCCAACCATCAGTTTCTCTTGAGAGATTATGAAGTAATTCCAGATGATGATATTGATACAGATGGAGATATAGTGCACTTTGAAATGTTTGCAGATTGTGAGCCAGTTATTTTAGAAGAGGCTATTCAAGATTCTAAGTGGATAAATGCCATGAAAGAAGATATAAAGTTGATTAAGAAGAATGACACTTGGGAGCTTACTAATATCCCGCAAGAACATAGAGCAATCTATGTGAAGTGGGTTTTCAAAATAAAGATTAAAGCAAAAGGCAAGATTGAGCGGCATAAAGAAAAATTGGTGGCGAAAGGCTACGAGCAAAGTCCTGGTTATGATTATCAAGGGGTATTTTTTCCTGTTGCTAGAATTGAAATTGTTATACTAATAATTGCCCTTGCTGCACAGAAGCATTGGAATATTCATCAGATAGACGTGAAGTCAGTTTTTTTAATAGGCCACTTGAAGAAGAAGTTTTTGTGAAGCAGCCACCTAGATTTGTTAAGAAAGAATGCGAGCATAAAGTATACAAGTTGAAAAAATTCTTGTACGGGCTGAAGCAGGCGCCATGAGCATGGAACAAAAGAATAGATTTTTTTCCTTTCAGAAAAGTGGATTTCAGAATTGCCCCTCCAAGCATGCCTTATATGTGAAGATAAACAACTCTGGTGATATACTACTATTATGCCTTTATGTTGATGACTTGATTTTTACGAGAAATAGTATTAGTATGATTAAAGATTTTAAGAAGTCGATGATGCATAGTTTAAGATAACAGATCTTGGCTTGATGTCTTATTTTCTCGGCATTGAAGTAATTCAAGGAGATGATGGAATTTTCATATGTCAAAGGAGGTATCGTGCAGAGTTGTTAAAGAACTTTCAGATGTTTGATTGCAATCTTGTTAAAATTTCTGTGTAGGTTGGTACTAAATTATCTCGAGAAGGGGATGGTGCAGAAGTTGGTCCTACTTATTTCAAGCAAATTGTTAGGAGCTTGAGATATATCACATGCACAAGATTAGATATAGACTATGGAGTTGGTTTAATCAGCATATATTTGGAGGCCCATTGCCAATCTCATTTACAAATTGCAAAGAGAATTATGCGGTATCTAAAGGGGACTTATGATCATGGTTTGTTTTACTCTTCATCCAAGAATTGTGATGTTGTAGGCTATTCTGATAGTGATTGGAGTGGAGATCATGATGACCATAAAAGCACTTCTAGTTATGTCTTCAATTTTGGCACCACCGCATTTTCATGGTCGTCGAAGAAACAGTCTATTGTTGCACTCTCAACTTGTGAAGCAGAGTATGTAGCAGCTGCCTTGAATGCTTGTTAAGCAATTTGGTTGCGCAATGTGCTAAGTAAGATTTATATTCAAGTTCAAGGTCCTACAAAGATTTAATTTGACAACAAATCCGCAATTAATTTGGTAAAAAATCCAGTCACTCATAGAAGGAGTAAACAAATTCATACTTGTTACTACTTTTTACGAGACAATGTTGAGAAGAATGAGATTGTATTAATTTATTACAAGTTTGAAGATCAAGTTGCGGACATCGTCACGAAACCTTTAAAGTTTGAAGCGTTTGTCAAGTTGAAGCACATGATGGAATAAAGACCTTACAGAATTAGGATTAGGGGGGGATGTTGAAGTTAATCCTAATTCTAAAAGGATTTGAGTTAGTTATCTCTAGGAATTATAGTCATGCTAGAATTATATTATAAAACACTTTGTAAGTCTTTAAATAGCCATTCATGTATCCTTGTACCTAAGAGAAAAAAAGAAAGGGGCCGAATACTGTAGCTACAAAACTTAGAGTTTAGAAGAGTTTTTTTTTAGTTGCTTCTTCCACTAAATCTCTACTCATACATATTAGACTTCTATTTGCTTTATCGTTGATTGTTCCAACAAAATTTAGATCGAACCATAATCATCCATTAACATAATTAATAGTTTTAATCAAAAGTAGTGGTCTCTCCACTATATTTTTATGGTGGAGAGAACTTTATTACAGAAAATAAGAACAATATCTTTATCAAGTGATGGCTTCGAAATCTAATTTTTGTAGGGATTTGATTGAGTAGTTATCTTGAGATAGAATTTTCAACAATGTCATTAATAGTTGGTACCGTGTGTCATCGCTTTTTTCCCCTTCTTCTTCTTCTATATATTTCTAGGTTTTGAAATTAAAATCACTGTTTATTGGTAATCGGTTACTATGTTGCACCCTTGGACGTCACAATATGGGTTCTAATGGGAACCGGGGTCCATCCTTATGATGAATTAATATGGATTTAATCCATGAAGATCTTATGGTTGACTACATGCATGCATTGATAGATTGTCTTCCTCCATGCATTGGAAAAAGGAAGGGTTAGTCTTTGGACTTCCCCATGTAATGAATGCAATATAACCAAGAGGCATATTCTCCCTATAAATAGAGGGGAGATGGTGAAGGTTGAATGCAAGAAGCAAGAAGAAGAACCATATACAATCTGTAATACTCAAGTGAGTTTTGAGAGAGAGTTGTAATCCTCAAGTGAGTTTTGAGAGAAAGTGATCATTAAGTTAAGTTATACCAACTTGAGAGAAGACCCTTTGTAAGCTTAATTTGATTATAGTGGAAACGGTGAAGAAGGGGCGGGTGAGGACGTAGGCTCAATTTGAGCTGAACCTTGGTAAATCTTGTGTGTGTGTGTGTAATTTCTCTATTTCTCTATTTGATTCTCTTTCTTTTTTTTAGTTCTTATCTCATCACAAGGACGGGAAAGGTCGTGTTGTACTGTTAATTTCCTAATAGTTTTATCAGAGCAAGGTTGCTAATCTTCTTATATTGAGATGGAGACTCCCATCGGCGGCGTTCGAATGATCAGTTTGAATGGCCGCAATTGGATGATATGAAAGGCAAAGATGATGGATCTTTTATATTACAAGGACCTCTATGCGTCAGTTGAAGGTGAATCCTCCAAGCCAGAGTCCATGATGGCAGATGATTGGAAGAAGCTCGATCGGAAAACCATCGGCACCATTCAGCAATGGGTGGATGACACTGTATTCTATCATATGTCAAATGAGACTTTGGCGAACAGCTTGTGGAAGAAACTTGAAGATCTCTATGAAAGAAAGACCGCCAGCAACAAAGCTTTCTTAATTCGAAAGCTTGTCAATCTCAAGTTCAAGGAAGGTGATTATGTATCTGAACATTTGAATGAAATTCAAAGTATTGTAAATCAACTTGCAGCCATGAAGATGGTGTTGGAAGATGAGCTTCAGACCCTTCTTTTGCTTAGCTCGTTACCAGATAGTTGGGAGACGTTGGTGGTGTCTCTTAACAACTCTGCACCTGATGGAGTTATATCCATGAACCAAGTTACAAGCAGCCTCTTGAATGAAGAAATACGAAGAAAGTCATCTGGATCCTCCCATTCTCATGCTCTTGTTACTGAGAACAGGGGGAGGAGCAAATATCGACAGCCTCAGAATCGAGACAAGTCAAGAGGAAAATCAAAGTCTAGAAAGGACATTAGTTGCTATCACTACGAAAAGAATGGACACATAAAACGTGAATGCTGTAAGCTCAAGCGAGAACAAAAGGAAGGAAAGACCAATGAAAAACAAGAAATGAATGAAAATGCAGTTATTGTCAGTAATAATGAAATTGTACTTTTCTCGGCATGTGAAGAAGACTGTGCAAATCTCACTTGCCAAGACTTGGAATGGGTGATTGATTCTGGTGCCTCCTACCATGCTACTCCCCAGAAGGACTACTTCACTTCGCTTTGTGAAGGTAATCTTGAAATGGTAAAAATGGGTAACAAAAACTCTTCTCAAATTCTTGGCATTGGAAATATTTGTGTTACTACTAACCGTGGAACAAAGATGGTTCTAAAAGATGTTAGATTTGTGCCCGATCTTCGTCTTAATCTTCTCTCCACTGGCAAGCTTGATGAAGAAGGATATACGAGCAGCTTTGGTAAAGGATGTTGGAAGCTTACCAAAGGGTCACTTGTACTAGCGAGAGGAAAGAAGTGTTGCACTCTCTATAAGACTTAGTTTTACTTAGAGAATGATGAACTTGGGACAGTGAAAGGTACCTCTATGGATTTGTAGCACAAACGGCTTGGCCACATGAGCGAGAAAGGGCTACAAACTCTCGCAAGGCGACAACTACTCCATCCATGCAATGTACAACATTATCCCACTGTGATTACTGCTTGATTAGGAAACAACACTGGGTAGCTTTTGTTAAAAATTATAACAAAAAGAAAACTTGTATATTGGACTTAGTCTATTCGGATGTATGCGGACCCATAAATAAAAAAAAACTTTTAGTGGTGCCTCATACTTTGTGACCTTCATAGATGATGCATCTAGAAAGGTATGAGTGTATGTCATAAAAGCCAAAGATCAAGTCTTTGAAGTTTTTAAAGACTTTCATACTAAAGTTGAAAGAGAAACCGGAAAGCTCTTGAAGTGTATTCATACTAATAATTGTGGTGAGTATACTTCAAGGATGTTTGAAGACTATTATTCATTTTATGACATTAGACACCAAAAGACTGTTCCACATATACTACAATATAATGGGATTGCAGAAAGGATGAACCGCACAATTGTGGAAATGATAAGGAGTATGCTATCCTTAGCTAAATTACCAAAAATATTTTGGGGAGAAGCAGTGCGAACAGCCTGCTACTTGATAAACATGTCCCCCTCAGTTCCCTTGGATGGAGATATTCCTGAAAGTGTTTGGAGTGGAAAGGATATTTCATATTCTCACTTGCGGGTGTTCGGGTGCAAGGTATTTGTACATGTACCTAAGGAGAAAAGAACAATGCTTGATGATAAAGCTATTCTATGCATCTTCCTAGGATATGGAAATGATGAATTTGGGTATAGGTTGTGGGATCCTAAAAATAAAAAAATTGTGAGGAGCAGAGATGTTGTTTTTTATGAAGATAAAACACTTGTTGATTTTAAAAAAGAAGAGAAGCCACAAAACACTCTTATCATCCCAGATCCAATCTCTACACCAGTTGTTTTTCCTTCTCCCATGCTAGAAAATAATAATTTTCAAGATGTGCAGGAAGAAGAAGAAATCGCATGTTCCCTAGGTTTTGATCAGGGGGAGCATGAACATGCAGATGCACCATATATGGATGAGCCACAAGTACCTCAGTTAAGACGGTCAGAGAGAGAATGACAACCCTCAACTAGATACCTTGTTTCAAAGTATAATATGATAACAGATACAGATGAACCAGAAAGCTTCCATGAAGCACAAGTTCATGATGATCGTATAAAGTGGAAGAAAACTATGCAAGAGGAGATTGATTCTTTGTATAAGAATCACACTGTTTGGTGGAAAATTTAAAATAAAAGAAATAAAAGAAAATTGACTTGTATTCCTTCGATCTTAATTACAATTCGATTACAAAAGAGAGGAGAATGAATTTGATTTCTCCTTTGTTTAAAACTGGGTTCTTCTTAGTAGCGATGGAGTGCCTCCTTCGAATGTTCGCGCCGAATTTGCTCTCCGTTGACGATCCGACCGTCTTTATCTCGTGGGAACAATTAACTTACGTGGTAAGTTTGTTGAATAACTCTTAACGAGTTTAAGAACTCAGAGCGAGTTGAAACTCTATTTAATAGAGTTGTTAGAACCGAAAATTCGGTTAATAGCCAAGTAGATTTACTGTTCCTGAAGGATTCTTCGAGATTTGATCTTCAAAATCTA
This sequence comes from Asparagus kiusianus, assembly GCA_022839385.1. Classification (NCBI taxonomy): domain Eukaryota; kingdom Viridiplantae; phylum Streptophyta; class Magnoliopsida; order Asparagales; family Asparagaceae; genus Asparagus; species Asparagus kiusianus. The sequence continues at coordinate 70,656 of BQKN01061913.1, forward strand.
ACTGAAATCTTCGATCTCCACAGAATTCGCCCCTTATACGGTTTTGATTTCCAAATCTTCAACCTATCAACCAACCTCCTTACTCGGTTGAGTTTGTTGAGGTTTTATAGGGGGATAAGGGGCTGTAACTGCCCTCTTAATCCGCTCCTAAGTGGGCGAAAATTCCTCAGATCGTGGGGGAAACGGTTCTAAAACCGTTCGACTCATGTTTGAATGAGTCAAACGCCTGATTTGGCATTTGGAACCCTAACCTCGCGTCTTGAAATTGAGACGCGGGGTTGGGCATTGACTGAATGTCAAAAAACGCGAGGGCCGCCCGCGTTTCTCTTGTTGCAGTTTGGAAATGCGAGGGTCGGCGGCATTTCAAGAATTGTAACTCGAAGATAAGCTCTGCGTTTAAGAAAGGGGTTAGTTGACTTGTAACCTCTTCTGTAGGGTGTTGCAATGATCATTGCTCGACAACCTTTGCTTTAGCTGTCATGGGTGTGAGAGTTGTCAGATTATAACTCTCACTATTGATTGTGAAGACCACTGAATAGAGTTTTTATCAGTTGTCGGAAGTGTCGTTGAATTGTAACTCTTCTCGATCTATGTGAAAAGTCCTCCGTTTGTAGCTTTCATTTGTCGACATGAAGGTCATCTGATCGTAACCTTCTTAGTCAGGCTTGTTGGTTGACGTTTGACAGTGATCAGCTATCTATTGTGATTTTTAGACAGCCTACACACACTTATGACTTGGTGGAGCTACCTAAGAACAGAAAAGCCTTGAAGAAAAAATGGGTGTTCAAAATCAAGAATGAAGGAAATGGCCAAGTCAAGTACAAAGCTCACCTCGTGGTGAAAGGTTTCAGTCAGAAGCAAGGTATTGACTATGAAAAAAATTTCTCCTATTGTAAAGATGTCTTCTATTCGGGTTATTTTTGGTCTTGCTTCTTCTCAAGACCTTAAAGTTGAGCAGTTAGATGTGAAGACAACATTCCTCCATGGTGATTTGGCAGAAGAAATCTATATGGAGCAGCCAGAGAGTTTTAAGGTAAAGGGCAAAGAACACTTGGTTTGTAAATTGAAGAAGAGCTTGTACGGACTCAAGCAGGCACCGCGATAATGGTATAAAAGGTTTGATTCTTTTAAGCTTGACCATGGGTATAAAAGAACATCTGCAGATCATTGTATTTATATCCAAAAGTTCTCGGATGATGATTTCATTATTCTCTTTCTATATGTTGATGATATGCTTGTTGTTGGAAAAGATATGTCTAAAATTGATAGGTTGAAGAAAGAGATGAGCAAGTCCTTTGACATGAAGGACTTAGGAGCAGCACGACAAATATTAGGAATGAAGATTTCTTGAGACAGAAGTGCAAGAAAGTTATGGCTATCACAAGAAAGATACATTGAACATGTTCTGGAGAGGTTCAATATATTGAACTCTAAGACAGTTAGCACACTGCTAGCAACTTATTTTAAGCTATGTACACAACAAAGCCCTTCAAGTGAGAATGAGGAGGAGATGAAGAGCATTCCATTTGTCTCGACCGTCGTAAGTTTGATGTACTCCATGGTTTGTACAAGACCCGACATAGCACATGCAGTTGGAATGGTAAGTCGTTATCTTGCCAATCCTGGTAAAGAATATTGGGAAACAGTAAAGTGGATCCTAAGATATCTTAGAGGAACCTCTAAATATTCTTTATGTTTTAGAGATGGAAAACATATCTTGGAAGGCTACACTGATTCTGATATGGCAGGTGACTTGGACAAAAGAAAGACCAAATCAGGATACTTATTTACCTTTACAGGGGGAGCCGTATCATGACAATCAAAGCTGCAAAAGTGTATCGCTCTATCCACCACAGAAGTTGAGTATATCGCTACTACAGAAGCCAGCAATGAGCTTTTGTGGATGAAGAATTTTCTGAATGAGCTATCTCTCAAGCAAGAGAAGTACACTCTATACTATGACAGTCAGAGCGCCATCGACTTGAGTAAAAATGCTACCTATCACTCAAGGACAAAACATATCGATGTACGCTTTCATTGGATCCGTGATGCTTTGGAGAATCGTCTTTTGCACATTAAGAAGATTGATACAAGCCAAAATCCGTCTGACATGATGATGAAGCCTCTACCAAAAGAGAAGCATGACTTCTGCCGAAGAAAGACATGTATGACTAGTGTTTGAAAACTTTCTCCTCATGAGGATGGAGGGGGAGATTGATGGGAACCGGGGTCCATCCCCATGATGAATTAATATGGATTTAATCCATAGAGATTTTATGGTGGACTACATGCATGCATTGATAGATTGTCTTTCCTCATGCATTGGGAAAAGAAAGGATTAGTCTTTGGACTTCCCCATGCAATAAATGTGGTGTAACCAAGAGGCATATACTCCCTATAAATAGAGGGGAGGTGATGAAGGTTGAATGCAAGAAGCAAGAAGAAGAATCACATACAATCTGTAATCCTCAAGTGAGTTTTGAGAGAAAGTGATCCTCAAGTTAAGTTATACCAACTTGAGAGAAGACCATTTGTAAGCTTTCATTTGATTATAGTGGAAATGGTGAAGAAGGGGCGGGTGAGGACGTAGGCTCAATTTGTTTCTCGATTTCTCTATTTGTTTTTTTTTTTTTTTTTTAGTTCTCATCTCATCACAAAAGACGGGAAATATCTTGTTGTACTGTTAATTTCCCAATAGGTTCATGCATGATGGGCGACCGGACAACTACCGCAAGTTGATTAATTAGTTATATATATGGTTTAGATTATGCACGCAATGAGTTCTTTCTTTCCTTTTACGCTAGCTGTCGCCATCATTTATTTGCGTCCCGTTTTGTTTTGATTTAATCATTAGCTATATTTAGAGTTAACCATTGTCATCATAGATATAACTATTGACTAAGTTAAGGTGATGATCTCTATACAACCAAATAAGAGCCCAAGATGATCCATATTCTATTAAAATGCCATTAAAAAAATGTAAAAGTTCAATTGAGACTCCCGATCTATCGGCCAAATAAAAGAACCCCAAAAAGAACAATATTTTTCCTATCTGTTTGTTCATTACATGAATGATCAAACTGTCACCCAATTTGAATTATTTATTTTAAAAAAGTGTAGAGCGTTCTCTAATAGAGAGAGTGTGTGTATTCAAAACTTCATTGTCTCTTCATCCCAGTAAATTTCATGTGTATAGGGTTAAGCATTAATCGGCTTTAACCCATTAAAGCGAACAAAATTTTACCATTTGGCCCGGATTCAAATATATTTTGGTCGGTTCGGTTTGCTAAAATCTCAGCCCGAACATATAACAATCATTCTTTAAGCTGTCTCAAAGATACTGTAACACCTCTACTTTAGTCCCACATAGACTAGTGTGAAAAAAATATTAATGGATTAAATAGAGAAATTCAAGGCCCAAGATAACTAGTGCTAGCATTTTGACAATGGGTTTTAGCCAACATCTAGTTGCTCTCAGTGGGTCCTACGACTTGCGTACGCCAAAGAGCCCGTGGGTCCAGGACATGACAAAGATTTCAGAGCAATTGCTAACCAGAAGTGTGTAGCTAAGTGCTATACGGGGCTAAGTGCTACATCGCGTGTGTTATGGTGTTCCCATTTTCGTCAAAATACAACTCAATATCAAGTAGCTGATAAGTGTACTTCTACATACTACGCCCCAATCAACTTGACGGCGAGAGACAATCGGGTCCGATTACTCAGCTCGAGCCTCTCCTCTTATGACAACGTGTCAACATAGCATTTAATGCTTGGCAGGTGTAATCATGACTCTAGCCCAGATAGTCTTAATGACTCATCGGACCACGTGTGCCCTAACCACACCGTCAGTATCCTCCATTTAATGTCGAAGCGATCTTCCCTCCACCCGCTAGCCGACACCTGTAAAGCAAGTGTCGACGTGGCCGCTAGCCTATATTTCGCCACCGCCTCATTTCTCTCGGCTAAGGTGACTAATCTACCGTTATACCTTAAGTATATACACATGTATTATTCTACCTTACGTGGAGCTAAAATCTTGATTTTAAAATCTGATTCTTAAGCAATCGCATACACAAGAATTATAACAACTCTTTAGAACCACACTCAAATTCATCAGCTAACTTGATCATCAGAGGTACAATAGGGGAACCAAACACCACCCTCTTACGAATTTCTACATGTGCAGATTTTACAGATATCCCACTCAAGAACAAGGCATAAAGTTAGGGAAGAAAGCGACTCCTTCTTCAATACTGAACAAAATCCTCCACTCCTGGACATAATTGATTGTGTGATCATTTAACATCAACAACGTGGATACGGTGAGAGCCACCTCTAGAGCCCGTAGGAACCACCTCTAGAGTCCACATGCCTGACACTAACACTAGGATATGTCAATTATTATGTCGTGACGACAAGGGCGTTGTCTTTATAAGGTGGTGGTGATTGTAACACCCCCACTTTAGTCCCATATGGACTAGTGTGGAAAAATATTAGTGGCTTAAATAGAGAAGCCCAATGGTCAATAATACTTTTAGCGAACAAATTTTTCTTTTTTTAAATTTAGTTTTTTATTATTTTAATTAATTTGCATTATTCTTTTTTATTATTCTGAAAATGTAACGATAGAGATCTATCGGCTAGGTTTCGTGGGCCCATATTTGCTTGTTTTTCAACACCTTTTTAAATTTTTTTGTCTCACGAAGGCCAGATCCGAATGTGTTCTCTACCGTACTACAGAAGAGGGCTAATTGGCACTTATAATTTAGCCTATGGGCTTTAATTTTTATTTTTATTTTTATTTTTATTTTCCTTAATAGAACCACTCCTAACTTATGCCTAATTTCGTATTGTCAGCCTTAATTACTCGAGTTTTCAAAAAAGCATCCCTAACTACCGTTCCATTTAAAAAGTTTCCCTAACTATCATTCCATTAACATAGAATAACCCATGCCCTTTTCTTGCGATTTTCTATCTAGAAAATTATGCTTTGATGGTCTTACCCCATACAGGTTTACTTTATTGAGCTTTGGGTATCAAAATTAAACTTTGTTAAACTTTGGGTATCAACTTAAATATTTTTGAACTTTCGATAACAAAATTAAATTTTATTGAGATTTAGGATATCAATATTAAAATTTGTTGAACTTATAACAAAGTTAAATTTTGTTGAACTTTAAGGTATTTTTTGGGTAAATTTTTTTTTGGAATATCTAAGTGAAAAATGAAGTGAACTCTAGATTATTTTTGGACAAAAAAATTTGTAGTATCAAAGTTAAAATCAAAAATAATTTGGAATATTTAATTTTAACATAAATTAAAAAAACATATGTTGGGTTAAATCGTCAAAATATAGTTTTTTGGATGATAAATTAGATCGAAAGGTTCATGGGTAGTTTCATGTTAATGGAATGACGGATAGAGGTTATTTTCTTAAAATTAAGTAATTAAGGATGATAATGTAAAGTTAGACATAAGTTAGGAACGCATGGTTCCCTAAAAAAAACCCTTAATTTATTATAGTTTTTACTCTACTTTGCACTTATATGTCCTCAATTGTTTTTTGCAACACTAGTACCGTAAAGTTTTTAACATTAGCATGTAGCTACCTAATTGAAAATATTCTTCTTAATATTCTTCCTAAAATTATGAAGGATGTAATTTTGCTAGTGAAAATTGTGGTTCACCGTTAATTTCTTTTTGGAATCTCGTTTTGGGAGGTGGGGGGGGGGGTGGGGGGGGTTAAAAAACAATTGAAACTTGAAGGGGATTTATTGAGGACCGAAAAATTAATTGGGGCTCTTGACATTTTAAATGTTAAGGGGTTAGAGAAATGCCCAAACTTATGGGGGTTTGGTGAAATTCCCCCTTTAGAAATGGTAGTCTATTGTAAGAAAGAAACCGCAAGTTTGGTTTTAAGAAAGCAAACCTCGCTACAAATGGTAGCTTGCTTTATGAAAGAAAATCCCAAGTACCGATTAGGTAAACTCTAGTGAAAATTAAGTTCACAGGAATGAAAACCAAATCTAAACATAGGCAAAACATTGAAGATGAAACTGCAGAATTGCAAAAGATTAAAATTTCTCCGAGTTAGTTCTTTTTTTCCAAATTTTAGACTGATAAAACACCGAGGAATCATTTGATATATTTTGTTTTTTCATATTTTCGGATTAGGTTAGTTTTGTCCTTTCAATTTCTATTTAACTGAGTTTTTAGCAGAGAGTTAGAATAGGACTATCTTTTTATCTAATAAGAGGTTCAAGGACTAAGTTGAAAAAACATAATATAGGGAGGACCAATTTGACTACAGGGACAAATTTTTAGCCTAATATTCCAGTTATGTTTAAAATAGCATCATAATGGGTTTACCAATAAATACAGCAAATGTTGGATTGAAAACTTCTAAAATTATCGTGTGAGTGTGACATGGGAAAATTCAATGGGAATTTTTTTTTCTTCATAACACCAGGTATTAAAATGCAAATTTTTGAAACTTCAAGGTGTATAAATGCAACCAAATACAAGTGATGATATATAAGTGCAAACAACGAGAAGCTATAGGGTATTTAAGTGTTTGTTAGTCATTAGTTTAAAGTGCAGATTCTATCAAAACATCCTTAGAATAGGGAGATGAAGGAAATCGTGCTATGTCTACATGCATAATACGCAGCGGAAGACATGTATGTAAAAAAATTACTAAGCATGTAGAGAGTATGAAATAATTATATGGACCGTCTAATTAAATCTAACATGATTCTTATTGTTAAGAGAGCATACAAGGTTTGAAAGTCATACTTTTGTAGCGTGATTCGATAGTGAATCGAATAACTTTTAGCTTGCTCTCTTTGATGCAGAAAGCTCCTCGTAGTGGATCTCCAACTCTTCAAGTAAACCCGAAAGCTATTGGATGCTACTTGAGACGCGAGGCAAGATATCCACCCCGGGGTTCTTAAAATCCTACTACTTCCTCTTACTCAAAAATTGCTAGAGTTTAGTAAGAGGTATAGCTCTCTTGTTTTCTCTTATGGAAATTTAATTTTCATTAGCCTTTCATGAAGAGAGAGAGCTCATATTTATAGAGTGAAATGTGTTTATGACATGAATGACTCATCCTATGAGTCATGCAATGAATCATCAAATATCAATAATTGATCTAGTGAGTCATGCAATGAATCATCTCATAAATCATTACATTTTAAAACCATGTGCTAATAAATCATGTGCTCAAACCATAGCACTAAATGACTCATCTCATGACTCATTATACATGGTATGTGTATTTCATAAATGAGAATACCAAATCAATATTACTAATATAATATTTCATAAATACGGTATATAGTATTATTCCAATCTTTAACTAATTAGTCACTATATGACCAAATAAATCAAGAGTTGACCAAAAAGTTAACTTTATAGGAAAAATACTGGAATTCATTTCCTAAGCACATAGCATTCCGATTTTACCGATATACATAACCATTTATGTGTATCCGGAAAAAATCATATATGCGTATCAATCATACGCATCTAGGCCTATCCATCCGGGCCGGGCAAAAAGGAGCCCGGACCCGAACCCGGGTACCCCGAGCCGGGTTCCGGGCCGGGTTCCGGGCTGGGCCGGGTTCTTTTCTTTTTTTTAATTTTATTTAAAATTTAAATTATACAAGAAAAAAGACAAAAAAATTAATAAAAAATAATAATTTTATTAATCACTTAAAATAATATAAATTACAAATAAAAATTATAAAAATAAATTCTTTATTAATAATAAATAAATCATTTACAAATTACAAGTACAAATTTATTTTGGAATTCATCGCATCACAATAGATAAGTACATCCTAACTAGGTTGGCACCTGCTCAGCAATATCACTGTCATTTGTAACTATTTCTAAAATAATTCTTTACAAATTTTAAGCTAAGATATAAAAATTATAATTTAATGAATATTATTTATTCTTTATATCTATCTGCTAGTCCTAATTTTTCAAATTTATCTTTAATTCCAGCCATCCGATCGATGCATTGCGTTCGCTTCTTGTACCTCCACCAATCTTGTAAGCACATCACCGCTTATACAGTATACGGATCTAAGCATGTCCTGTGGTCATCGATCTAACGTCCTGTTGTGCTGAAGGCGGATTCCGAAGCTACCGTCGAAACCTGCACTGTTAGTAAGTCACGAACCATGATGGAAAGTATAGGATATGAAACTAATCCATATACTTTCCACCATTACAAAATATCTAAAGCATTTCCTTGACATTTAACTAAAGAAGCAGATAAATATTCATCTATTTCAGAAACCTCCAATGATGACGATCCAAGTCCAGATCTACCAGTTAGCTCAGCTACTATTGCATACCTATTAAAACTTACACTTTTACCTCGGGATAAGCTCGAAGAAACCGAAGCTGTAGACTGTTGTGTAGCTACACCATGTCTAGCTGCATACTCATCATATAAGGTTTAAAAATAATTTCTAATAGGTAAATGATGAGTAGTAGCAGTAAGGGTGGTTCCATCATCTAAGTCTATAATCTGATTACCATACAAGGATTGTAACAAACTTCGAAGGCCAATATTCTTCAAGTATGGATCAATAAGAACCCTCAAACCAAAAATATGAGGAATAGGCCTAAAGTACTTATTAAATTTGCTCTCCATTTAAAAATCATTGGTCCAAAAGTATCATCCATATGATATTTCCCAGAAAATTTTTGAATATTTAAAATTTGTAAAGCAGCTAAAGTAATGGTTGGATAATAACAGCTGGATAATAACATTGTAGCATCATAAAAAATTTAACATTTTATTTAAATTATATATAATTGTCCATTCATCTTTGGTTATTCCATAAGTGCTACCAGAACTAGAACTAGAAGCATAATAATTTATAAAATTAGTTATAATGTCTTTATATTCTATTGCTACACTTAACATTGCATAGGTGGAATTCCACCTATGGTCAACATCTTTTGGAATTAGTCTCGGCTTTATATTTTTTCTTTTATAAAATTGTTTCCATCTTTTAAGTCTTTGTTCAGAAGCATTATGCATATAAGCAACTGTTCTAACCTTTTCTATCATGGGTTTAATTTCAGTAAAAACACTTTGAATAATTAAATTTAAAATATGACAGATACACCTAATATGAAAAGATCACCATGACATGGCAATGGCAGAGTTGATCTAATAGAATCAACAGCTACATTGTTATTACTTGCATTATCTAGTGAAAGAGAAAATATTCTTTCTGAAATTTCTAATTTCATAAGTTCTTCAATTATTAAATTTGCAACATTAATACCAGTATGTGACTCTTCTATTGTAATAAAAGAAACAACTCTTTTAAACATTTGCCAATTTTCATCAATCCAGTGTGCTGTGATACATAAATATCCAGTTTGTGCTCTATATGTCCAAATATCAGAAGTTAAAAAAAATTACAATTTAAAATTTTAAAATAAGAAATTATTTTTCTTCGTTCCTCCTGATAATATTTTAAAATATCACGTTGACAGGTTTGCCGAGAAATTTTTTTAAATGCAGGATAAAAACCATCTCTAAACATATCTTCAAATTCATCATCTTCTACTAATTTAAAAGGAAGGTTTTTAAGAATGATAAACCTGATTACGCATTTCCTGGCTCTGGCAGCGTCATAGTTCCAATTACCGAGACTACCAGAAGAGGAGGATTGAGAAATCATAGATTGTCGGATATCACCTTAAGGAGTCTGGCCTTTGTTGTGTTTATCTAAATAGCGTTTGAGGTGGTTGGTGCCGCTCTTATGATGAGCTTGAAAAATCTTGCCGCACAACGCATGCTTAGCCTTCTGGGTGAGGATCCTACCGTGTTCATCCTTGGTGATGTCGATCTTCTCGTAAAAATTCCACACATCGGATCTTGGCCTTTTAGGAGCTCTTGGTGCAGATACGTCACCACCGGATTCGGGATTAACATCGGTAGGAGTAGACCCAGTAGGAGGACTCATTTCAAGATCGGGAGATAGATTTTGCTCTTCATAATCAGATCCGGAAGTCATTTGATGAAAGGATTAGATTGTATAAGAGAGTATAAGAGTATAAGAGAGAAGTAGATGAGTTTTGGTGTGAAGAAAACAAATGAAAACCCCCCTCTATTTATAAAGTCATCCCCCTAAACAAATGACCAAAATAACCTCACAAAATAGTCGTTTTTTGATCGATTTTGGGGACAAAACGATCAAAAGACCGTTTATGGCCATTATGGCAGGCCCAGCCGTTTTGGCCACAACGGTCACTCTTGTGACCGTTGTGGCTCTGTCGGCCCAGCCTAATTTAGCAACGGTCACCTATGGTGACCGTTGCCACCGGGCCGGGCTCCGGGCCCGGGCTGCCCGGCCCGGATTTTTGCCCTGCGCCGGCGCTGTTCCGGGCCGAGCGTCGCTGAGGCGGCCCGTACCCGGGCCCGGAACCCGGCCAGGCCCGCCGGCTTTTTGGACAGGCCTATACGCATCACTTCATAAATTATGTTTCATATGATTCAAGTACGCGCTTTGTGTGACTCTAGGGCCTAACTTAAAAACTCGGTAGTGGATCATATCCATAAGTACAACAGAGGTGCTAGCTACACATGAAGACCACCCGGGTATAAGTTGTGATAAAGGTCTGCAAGATGCTTATCCAATTTTATCAGGACCACTCAATGATAATATCGTACAGTCCGGTCTCTTCGTCAAACTATTGAGCCTAGGGTATGGCAAACTGTCAAACCCTAATAGCTTGATTAGTATTTATTAATATTAAACTTATAACCTATAAGATCAAACTGACACTCAGTTTATCTTATTCACCTTGGCCAATGATTTCTTGGCTATAGTTATATCAAACAATCTTATGACATCAACTCCTATACTGGGAGAGACGAATCCCTTCTTGGCATCTCAATATCTACTTATGTCTCCGGATGTACCCAACAAGAACCGTTATGCACAATTCAATAAGAACTGTGGTTAGGTAAAAGTCTAAATACATCTTTACTGACATATAAGATATTGCACTCATGCCTCAGGTCAAGAGACTACTATGTACTATATCACTTGAGAACTTCTATTTGACAGTTAAGTATATTACCAACTAGATGTTCTTGGCGAGTTGTTCAGACAACTCATTCACTAATGAGTCACCTGTATACTGTATCTTAATGTCTCGCATCAATGATCTAAGAGATTGATCATCTCCTTCAAAAGGAGAAATAGAGCATACACTAGTCTTAACCAAAGTGATGATGTCCTATCTCAATACTTCATCAACTAGGAACATTTTAGAATATACGTTACCGACTAATCAGATCTCTTCATTACGATCACTATCCGAAATGTCTGATAGTCTAGTATTTATTCTAAGGACATTATCTGTATTTTTAGAACATCAGATAAATCTGACCAAAATAGCATACTATCATTTTGAACAAGGATGTTATATATATATATAGGTCTGTTATAATATACAATAATTACCTGCAGGGCACCTATATCTAACAGGAGATCTATACCATTTATGGATATTTTGGAGTTAGTTTGGAAATTTGAACTTTTCTATCTATGGTGTAAATCATCTCATTTCAATACGGCGGTTCTGAAAGGAATCTTATTGCACTTTGCACTTATATAGCCACACTTGTTTTCGGCAACACTTGTATATCCTAAAATTTTCAAAATTTTGCACATAAGGCGGTGTTATTCTTTCTAAATTGTTTGGTAAGATTTGGATTGTTATTCACGAATCCTATATTCTAGGATTTGTAGTAGGACTAGGATATTTTGGTTAAAGTCCTGAATTTTTTAGAAGGATTTTTTAACTTTTAAATGGATTCTTGAACTTGATTCTTGGACTAAATGTTAAATAACCATTAACAAATATAATTATTCTTTTATCAAAAGCATACTATTATTCAATTAATAGTTTTCTATAGTTATTAATAAATTTTAGTGTAGTTTTCTATAATTAAGATCAAACTTTTACAACTAATTTGTATATTTAAATAAGTAAATATTTAAACATAATAAAATTTTTCAAAAATTCAATAAAAATATGAACTTATTTAATATTTAATATTTAATATTTTTATTATTTAATATATGAAATATTAATTGTACTTAATATTAACTATTAGTTTGCTATATTTCCTATCTAATTTCTGAATAGATATTAAATATAAAATTGAGATGAATATTACATATATATTTAATATTTAATAAATTGTTTTATATAGGATAAGTATAATATAATATAAAATATATTGAATATTAAATGTATAATATTAAATATTAAAGATACAAATGATAAAAATACTATAAAATAATAAAGAATATTTAATTTTAAAGTTATTTTTAAATAGATTTAAAGAAACTACTTAAGAAGTATTTAATTAAATATATTTAATAAGAAATATGTTAAATAGCTAAAAATAATTGAGCCATTTAATATTCAATATTTTATTAATTAATTTCAAATATTACTTACATTTAATATTTACATATGTACTATATTTCTTATCTAAAATTTAAATAAAAAGTATATACATTTAATATTAATATTAAATATTTTTTACAGCCCCTAAAAATACTAAATATTAATTTCCACAAAAAAGTCGATACGTATCTTACACTCTGTCTAACCAAACTAATTCAGAACCAGGAAAACATCCTACTCGACACCGCCGACTTGATTGGCCGACATCTCGCGTAATCGAGTCAAAAGGCGGTACTACTCGACCAACCTCTCAATTGACCACTTGTGATACGACTCGGTCCACTCTTTAGCTTACATCTCGTGTAATTGAGTTAAAAGGCGATACTTCTTGGCTCTGAACCTGAGGAGTCGAAAGATGACAGTTACTTCGAACCCCTCATCGGCTGACTACTCTCGCATTAACTACCTGACAACATCATCATTACCCTAGCTCCATAGTCTTTTTGACTCATAGGACCCAGCCAGCACCAAGCACCTGCTATCATTTCCATAATAAATGACCAGGTGACTTAGCTCATTCAACACCCTGATATATAGCACATGTCTGTCGAACTCAGCTGCCTAGCTGGACTCGGCCCAAGTTACCTTCTTACCCCTCAAACCCCCATAAAAGGAGCAACACTGCATGAAGTAACTCTCTCTGGGATTTTTCACGTAACGGAGAACTAATTCTATTTTTTTTCACTCAAGATTAATTACCAACTTGATCATTGGAGGAACACCAGGAGCACCTAACTCCGCCCTCTTACGAGTTCCTTCATGTGCAGAGAAAAACAAAGAGTGATAGGGGGTAAATAATAACCTCAGTTACAAGCGCACAACTATAAGTTATAGTATAAAAGATTGTCGAATCCCGTGAGGAAGGTGTTGTAAGAATTAATCCAAATTTGTTCTTAAGTTGTGTGTATGACAATTTAGGAGTGATGAAAGAATGTGGTTGTGGAGAGATAAAGAGAGTGAATGTGACTATATGTAAATAAAAACAAAACTAGATTGAGGGCAGAGAAAGAAAGATGAAGAAAATACAGGAAAATACAATAAACAAATAAGATAAAAATCAAGAAAGTAAAAGATGGAGGATTTAATTTGAGATATGAGGAAACTAGAATTAAATCCATTAGCCAATTTCACTTATAGATTATAAACTATTCTCTTTTTAATACATTCTACTTTAGATTGATTAAGTGACTATCAAAACACTTTAGGAAAGCATAATCTATCAAATTATCATCCAACATAATTAACACTAATAAAAAGAACAACAGCTAGATAGTAGTTTTAGAATTCATAAGCATAACCTATCAAACCACTCAAGATAAGCATATATATTCTTCTTCTACCAATTATTTCTCTAGCTGATATCCTAAACATGATCATTTTAAGCACAAGAGAATAATTCACAAATTATAAAAGAAATCAAGCTAGTTTCATACAATTTTAGAATTTCTGTAAGAATTAGCTCCACATCTTAGAATATAAAAATAAGAAATGAAATATATACTAGAGAGAATAAAAAGAAAAGAATAAAAATAAAAACTAATTACAAAGAGGGGAATAAGAATAAAGAAGTAAAAATCTAAACTATGAACATAAAAATAAATCTAACCAAGTTGCAAGAGAAAAGAACATAAAAGAAAATATAGATTATGCGAGAAAATAAATCGATACTACAAAATAAAAGTACAAGAAAATAATATAAAAATAAAGATATAAATATAAATCTACTCTATAAGGTATTAATGTAAATCTAAATTACTAAAATAAGAAGAAAATAAATTACTATAATATGAATAAGAAAATAAAAAATAAAAGGGAAATTTTATATTACAAGAAGGTTTTAGCCTCTTGAAAGCAAATCTTCATCTTCATCATCAAATAAAGAGAAGAAAAGAAAAATATAAAGATGTAGAAAAATTCTTTTATTAATTATAACAAAGTTATAATTTTTAGAAGGTCTTTTTAATTAAGAGTAACCCTCCTCTCCAAATGGAGTTTTTTACAAAAAAATTCACACTCAAACCTCTCAGCCTCTACCCCTATTTATAGCCTACAACAATAAATGAGAATCCTTGGATATTACTTGGAGATCAATGATTAAATCACAACCATAAAATAGTTTCTGTTGCGAACCAATCGGTTGACCGACCGATTGATTTGTAACAGAATTGTTTTTTTTGTAATTTCTTGACCTGGTTTTTTTCATGGATCCTTAAGCTTTCTTGGGCCTTCTTTCTTCTTTTCTCTTCATATTTGGGTTTCAATAAATGGTAGAAAATTAGGGAGTTTGACTCTTTTCAGCTTTTATTCATTAATCCATCATTAACCTGCAAAATTAAGATAAAACACGTTTATTAGTAGAATTTTTATTTAAATGAAATAGATAACAAGGATATAAAATGTAATAAAAATATGATTATCAGCGAGTCCCAGAACAACTCATCAGAAAGAGTTAGATGACTCTAATAATTCCACAAATTATCACACAAACCCCCTGTTTGATAACTGACATCAATAATTTTATATTTAAGATATGCTAAATAATAATTTTAATTAATAGTTAAACTAGATATGTAATATTAAATAGAGTAATAATTAATATAAAAATGACTAAATAATACTAGTTATTAAATATATTAAATTTATTTATTAAATATATTTATATATTTAATTAAAAATAGTTAAACTTGACTATATTTGGTTTTTATTAAATAACTATGTAAAATTAAGTATTAATATTTAACACTAAAAATGGTTAATTGTATGTAAAATTAAATATTATCAAATAATTAATGTTAATGGTGTGTAAAAGCAAATATTAATATTTAATATTTATAGTGTGTAAAATTAAATGGTTATTAAATATTTAATATTATTAAATATGTCATATTAATATTAAATATTAAATACTAATAATACAAAAAATGGTTAATATAAATATTTTATTAAATAACTATGTATAATTAAATATTAATATTTAAATAAAGATGGTTTATAAATATTAGTTAATAGTGTGGTTTTTTGTATACATGGGCTCATCAAAGGGAGGGTGAAATAAAATCCACTGAGGGGGTCACAATCTACTAGTTATTACTTAGACTTTTTTTTTGGAACTTTCTCATCAGAATGTATAGAGTTGAATTGAGACTTGGATTTTAAAATCCTAGTCCTAATCTAAATCCTAAATAACCAATAACACCTTAAAATTAAAATCCAAATCCTAGACGTAAACCAATAACACCGTAAGGCTGCGTTTGGCAAGAGGCTAAATGAGGGGTTTAATCCTCCATTAGCTTGCCAAACAGAAAAAAAAGCCCAAGGGTTAAGTAACCCGCACGTGATCCCAACAACCCATTTAACCCGTGAATTGAAGGGTTAACTATTCCTCGTATGAAGGCGGAACAAGCCTTGTTCCGCCTTCTCACGCGAGGGTAGGCAGCGGAATATTTTTATTTGGATCTCGACAACAGAATTAGGGGAATTAGGCAGCAAAATTCGAAAGAATATCTTTTAGTTATAGTCAAATTCCCAGCAAACAACCCACCCCCCCCAAATTGTTTCCATCTACTTCTTTCCCTCTAAAATTTCTCTCTACTTTTTTCACCTGAGAGATATTTCCCAAATATTAATAGGAATATTTTAGGGGAACAATCAAGAAGATAGAAATTTTCAGCCGATTGGGGATCTCAAGTGACGGAAGGCAAAGGAGTTGAGGTATGTTGATTTTGCATTTTCCTTAGTTAGCATTTTCCTAATCGCAATCGCATTCGATGACAACGTATAGATTCAGATCAACCAACATCAAGTTATTAAATCATTCATTTTTTTGTGAAAATTTACAAAAAGAGCACAGATCCTATCCTTTTCATGATCTGTTCCAAATAAATTATCATATTATGCAAATTATAAGCAAATCACACATATGCAGAGTTCGCCTTTTTTACTAAATGTATGAATATTTTTTTTGCTAACTTAAATTGAATGTTATCTAAATAAACCCCTATTTCTTGATTTTCGCTGTAAACCCCCGTAAAAATCGAGATAATATGTGATTAATTATGATAAGTGAATTTTATTATGATAAATATCATTAAATGATGAATGAGTATGATAGCAAGTGTTTTGAGATCAAAAAAGTTCGTATATGTGAGAGAAATGAGTTAGAAACATGCACGAACACAAAAACATACACAGTAGTAAAACCCTCTGGCCGGTCGACCGGCGACCCATGCCCGGTCGAGCGACTGGTGAATTACCAGATTTCCCAGTTACAGTTGGTTTCGGGTCTTTTGAGGCCCAGGTTCACATGGATATTTATATACCTCTTTTTCATGAAATTTCACATTTTTTATTATGTCCTCTGGACCCTAGCATCCACCATTTCCCCTCATAAACCCTAGATCCAAGCCTAGTGAGTTCGAGTGCTTTGAGAAGAAAATTTCGACGTGAGGGCAAGATCGTTAGCGTGTGGCTAAGGGATCTGGTTCGGATTTGCACTTTTAGGCTTTTCAACAGAGATTTTAGGCAAGTTTCATCTCTGACAACCCTACACCCCTTTTTAAATTGTTTTTTATAAGTTTCGATATGGTTTTATTGAGCCTAAAACACTATTTTGCATATTAAAATAGTTCTTTTATAGTATATGATGTAAAGATCTGATCTTTTTGTGTTTAAAAGATTTCAAATGAATTCTCTGAGTTAGATTAAGATCTAGAAGTAATTAAACATGAGATTTAATTGAGCTTTGATGGTTTTCACGACGTTTTGATGCCTTTGAACATGTTTAGGGTGCATAGCTTTTAATATGAAAATTCTTGTTCATGTGGTTAGATGAACTCCACTAATGTTAAATAAGGGTTTATAATGTTTTCTACATGTTTTACATCAATTTAAATGAGTTTGAAATGAAAACACGACACCCGAGCAAACATGCAGGAAGCGAGCGAATTGCCTCTGGTCGATCGACCGCCGCATAGGTACTGATCGACCGACCAGTAGTCTTGTGCATATGCATGTTTTTGCACAACAGTTGTTTGACCGAGGGATTTTCTCAGTCGACTAATATTGTTTATATGTTGTTTGTTATTTGTGTTTCTGAACACAAGACTTAGATCCGCACATCGAGTTACATGCACGAACATTTAATATATGTTTCTATTTGAGTTTACATGAATCGTTGAGATGCGTAACACATGTTTAAGATGATAGTGTTGGAATGACATGTGATATGCATATTACATCAGTTGTGGATGCTTAGTGGGCTAGTCGGTATACCGTAATGAGATCGCGGATGGACCACACTCTAGGATGATCGTGGTATTTTTGGATTGGACAGATATTTCTATACTCTGCTTGGCGATCATCTGTATGCATCATTCCAGAATAGGGTGATTTACCTATCTCCGCAGAACGATTGAGTAAGGTGGTAAACACAGGATAATTGTGATAACCTTACAATAGTATCGTTATTTCAGGTAGAGGTATATATACAGTTTGCATTATTGCTCCCATGCTAGATTACCCGAGAGTAGGGTATAATTTGGAGACATCTATAGAGATGATTATGATGGATTATATTTTTCTTATGACTGTGCCAACTATCCGAGGGTAGTCTGAGAATTTGACATTGCTTCATCATGGTTAAGGTTAGGAGTTACAGTATTTCTGGTATGTGTTGTTTTTCATTCATAGGATTGAAATTAGTATTTAGTGATTCACAATTTGAGACATGGTATATACATGAGGGTTTTCTTATTTGGATTATGATAAACACGTAAAATATGCATTAACTTAGTGTGTTTCAAGCATGAATTATGGGTGTTTGATGCATATTTCATGTTTAGATCGAGGATACTGCTATTGTTTGCGTTCTTATATGCAAGTATTGGCTCAAGATTGAAATATTCGATGATCGTTAGAAGTTAAACAAGAGTTTGAAGCAACAACGAGATTTAGAATGCATGGCTCGAGAAGGAAATTGATGCATGAGTATGGAGAACTAGAATTTTGATCATGATTCGGTTCGAATCTGGAAAAGCTTAAAAGATAAAAGTTGTAGATCTCTTCCACATATTTATAACACAACCTGAATCACCCCATTCTGAAGTCGAACGAAAAAGTTACAGTCAAAATACCAAAGACTGTACGGACAATCACAAAATGAGCGAGACAGATTCCACCATATCCTAGTGTGGTGCGCACCACACCCGTGGTTCGGGTCTTATTTTTTTTAGATTTTTTAGAGACCTATAAATATGTATTTTAGCTTATCATTTAGGATCTTTGATTCTTATTCTCTTAGCCGTCAATTAGCATCTATTTTAGAGTTCAATTATTGAAGGAAGACACAAATTTTTTGTACAAGATTTGATTGTAAGTCTATATTTTGAATATTTCAATTGAAAGATGAGTTAATTCTTTCCTCTCTTTAATTAATTTCTTTTTATAATTGATTTGCATATTTATTTAATGTATTCTCTTATCCCAATCATGTGTGAGTAGATTCCTTCTCTAGGATTGGGAAAGAACCCAACATTTTGATAATTCATGATGGATTAATATATGTTCTTAGTGAAAGTTTAAATCTTTAGACTTAATTTCTTATATTTTAATTTTGTTGATTCGCTTGATCACCGAATTAGCAATTATACGTAATTAATTGAAGGACTGAAAGTGAAGATTAATATCGAACCTCTATAAATTAAGCAGGGATTTCGAGCTAGATTCCTTAGGGATTTGATTTGATTAGTATAAAGCTTAATGAGTTTAATTTAATCATGATTCCATGAAAGTAGGTTAATTGAGATTAGTTAGGCACGATCTTTAGACCTTGAAAGAGGCTTTAGCTTAATTTAGGCTAGTTCACCCTTTCTAGTTTAAACCAACACCGAGAATTGAAATAATTCATCATTAAGCACCAAAGTTGTGGTGAAAACCCAATCCTAGCTCTTCATTATATTGAATTCCACTTGCGTAGCTGTTTAATTTGTTTCTATTGTTTAATCTTGTAATTTTAATCTCTTCTATTTACTCATCGATTTAGCTAGCTGAAAACGTAAAAATTTAGTAATTAACCCTTAGTTCCTGTGAGATCGACCTTGATAGCTGCAACGAGTCCGTGCGCTTGCGGATTTGCCTATCAAGTTTATGGCACTGTTGGTGGAACTATAGTGTTAATATTGAGTGCTTATGTTATTAAGCTAGACTAGATTTTTTATATTCTCTTTGCTACTCACTTTCTTTTATGCAAGGGCATCAAACAGAAGTGCACAATGAAAATAATCCTAAACTATCAATGACTCTTACAAACATAAGAAGGTATATAAGGGAGAAAAGGAACATAAAACAAGATAGATGGGTGATCAAAATTAGCTTCTTAAGGATTTCGCTACCCCAAATGCTCAAGGCACGCACTTGAGTATTTCAAGGCCCACCGTTGAAACTAATAACTTTGAGATAAAACCATCACTGCTCTTACTGGTTCAGCAGAATCAATTTGGAGGAGGTGCAACTGAAGACCTTAACCTCCACCTGTCGATTTTCTTGGAGTATTGCGACACTTTGAAGCTTAATAGAGTGACCAATGATGTTATTCGACTCAAACTATTTCCATTCTCTTTAAAGGACAAGGCTAGGGCTTGGTTACATTCATTGCCAGCTGGGTCTATTACCACTAGGGATCAGTTATCTAGGGCATTCCTTGCAAAGTATTTTCTCCTAAGTAAAACAGTACAGATGAGGAACCAGATCATAATTTTTGTATAGAAAGAAGGAGTGTCACTCTATGAAGCTTGGGAGTGCTACAATGAATTATTGAGGATGTGCCCTCATCATGGACTGGAGAAGTGGTTAATTGTTCACACATTCTATAACAAGCTCACTTATAACACTCGAATGAATATTGATGCTGCTGCAGGAGGAGCTTTGATGAACAAAACAATAGATGAGGCATACACTCTCATTGAAGACATGGTCCAGAATCACTATCAATGGGCGAACGAGCGTGCTCAAACATCAAAACGAGGAAAGTATGAAATAGATGCTTTAGATCATATATCCTCTAAAGTTGATGCTTTGTTTAAAAAAGTTAAAAGCTTGAGTATTAATTATGTGGTGTCTACTTCAATTGCATGTGAGATATGTAGTTATGTGGGTCATTCTGCACTTGAATGTCAATTAGAAAACCCCCTCATCCTTTGATACTTCTAGTAATGAACATGTTAACTATGTTAATAACCTTAATCAGAAGGGAGACCCATTCTCCAACACTTATAATCCTAGGTAGAGGAATCATCCTAATTTACCTTATAGAAACCCACCTGGAAAATCCCATGCCCGCATCTAATTTTGCTCCTCCTGGTTTTCATGCTCCTCAATCTAATCTCCCTTCTCAAAGGTCTAATTTGGAAAATATGATGGAAAAGTTTGTGACAACTCAATCGAGATTGAATGAATAGTTTAAGCAACAACAACAAACTATGAATGAGGTAGTAAAATAATTGGCCTCTAAGATGGATTCCCTAGCTACACATAACAAGATGTTGGAAACACAAATCACCCAATTGGCACAAAATACTAGTTCTTCCTCTAGGCCTTCAGGCATGCTACCTGAACAACCCAAGATGAATCCCAGAGGTCATGTGAATGGTATAACCCTTAGGAGGGAAAAACAATATGAGGGACCTAAGATGAAGGAAAATGATGAGGTAGATGGTCGTCATGAAGAAAAAAGTGAAAGGTGATAGATATAGATAATGAGACCCAAACGCAGGAAGAAAAAAAAGTAAAGAAATATGTGTGTCCCGCTCCTTACAAGCATATGACACCCCAGGATTCACACAAGGCTGCAGTCTAAGGTGAAACCCGGATTGTCAAACCTGTCAAGCACCAAACACCATCCTACGACATGTTTCACCATCACAGTCACTATCTCTCTAGAAGAGACAACAAATAGGTGAATGTACAAAACAGATAAATAATAGAAATAGAACAAGAGCAGATATGCACAAAAGAAGTGTAAAAATACTTAATAAATGAGCTCAACTGAAATAGAATGAATATATCTCTGTCTAAAATAAATCTCAACATAATGAGTCAAATATAATCTCACTAAGGCACTCAGTCTCTATAAAAAGAAATACAAGTCTAGAGTCTGACAAAAACGAACAAAATGTAGAGTTCTGAAATAACTACAAATATAATAATATCTAGATGGAATCTAAGATGCAATTCCATCAACCTGCAACTCTCAGTGTGTCAGTCTCGCTGCCTGAAAGGAGGGGAAACAACGAGCGTCAAAGCGCTAGCGAGATCATCTCCACCGCTCCCCAGAGGAAGGGGTAGGAGTATATAAAAAAATAGAGTTAGTACATATAAGTATAAAATTATTCATATAACGCTAACTGGAGATTAGTATTTAGAAATCCACAACATGAGAATTAGTACGTCGAGTGAAATAATCCAAACAAGGAAACCCTCATGTATATACCATGTCTCAAATTGTGAATCCCTAATTACCAATTCCATCTCTATGAATAAAAACAGCAAACAAAAGAAAATACTCCAAACCTCAACCATATTGAACTAACATCTCATCTCGAACTACCACGAGTAGTCGGCGCAATAACAAAAGAAGAATCACCCGACTCATAATCACCATGGGCCATATCATGTATGTCATATATCAAAGGATGTACCCTACTCATGAATTATCTGAGATGGGAGCAAAATTACAACTGTAAGCACACATATA
>BQKN01061913.1:97925-113949 GCA_022839385.1 Asparagus kiusianus
GATAGCAATGACATCAATGAAGAAAGACTCGATTTTTCCCGCGAACAGTGCCATCTATATATTTAATAATTCTTTTAACCGCAAGCAAATGAGATGTTTTAGGAGAAGCTTAAAAACGTGCACATGTACACACACTAAACATAATATCGGGTCTACTAGCGGTAAGGTAAAGAAGACTACCTATCATACCTCGGTATAGTTTTTGGTCTACATCCTCACCACTATCGTCCGCATCAAGCTTGATGCTTGTACTCATGGGAGTTTGTGCATGCTTAGAGTTCTCCAATCCAAACTTCTTCACCAATTCTTTAGCATATTTGCTTTGAGAAACGAAAATTTCATCCTTAGTTTGCTTGACTTGGAGTCCAAGAAAGAATGTGAGCTCTCCCATCATACTCATCTCAAAGTGATCTTGCATAACTTTAGAAAATTCTTGGCATAAAGTTTTATTAGTAGCACCAAAAATGATATCATCAATATATATTTGAACCAAAATGAAATCATTTTTTCTTTTTCTTACAAAAAGTGTATTATCAATCTTCCCTTTAGAAAAATTATTTTCAATAAGAAAACTAGAGAGGCGAGCATACCAAGCTCTAGGAGCTTTAACCCATATAAAGCTTTTTGAACCCGGTAAACATGATTAGGAAATGAATGATCCACAAAACCGGGGGGTTGCTCAACGTATACTTTCTCTTCTATAAAACCATTTAAAAAAGCACTTTTAACATCCATTTGAAATAATTTAAAATTCTTAAAACTTGCAAAAGCTAAAAACATTCTAATAGATTCTAACCTTGTAACCGATGTAAATGTTTCATCATAGTCTATGCTCTCCTTTTGATTGTATCCTTGGGCAACCAAATGAGCTTTATTTCTTGTTACAATGTCATGTTCGTCAAGTTTAGTTTCTAAAAACCCATTTTATTCCAATCACACTCACATTGTTAGGTCTAGGAACTAGTTTCTAAACATTATTTCTTTGAAAATTGTTTAGTTCATCATGCATAGCTAAAACCTAAAACTCATCTTTTAAAGCATCATTAATCATTTTAGGTTCTATTTGAGATAAGAAATCAATGTTACCACATTCACTCAAGGCCTTTGAGTGGGTTAGAACTCCTTGTGAAGGACTCCCTATAATTTGCTCCTTTGGATGATTTGATGCGAATTTCCATGCTTTGGGAAGTTCTTCTTGCTCATGAGTGTTGATGCTTTCCTCATCCTTTTGTGCAATTATTGATGATTTTTCATTTAGTTGCAAGTCTTCCAAACCTCCCTCAATATCATCATCATCATTATTCCTAGGCAAACCATCTTGTAAACCAATATTAGTCTCATCAAAAGTAACGTTTATAGATTCTTCAACAACAAGTGTTCTTTTGTTGAAGACCCTATAAGCCTTACTTCTAGGTGCATATCCTAAGAAAATACCAACATCAATTTTTGAATCAAATTTATTATGGTGATCTTTTGTATTTAAAATAAAATATTTACAACCAAAAATACGAAAATACCCAATAAATAGAGTTTTGTTAAAAAAGAGTTCATAAGGAGTTTTCCTGAGCTTGGGTCTAATCAAAACATAATTTAAAACATGGCAAGCCGTATTAACGGCTTCCGCCCAAAATTATTTAGGCAAATCAAAAGCATTTAACATAGTATGTGCCATCTTTTGTATGGTATGATTTTTTCGTTCAACAATACCATTTTGTTGTGGTGTTCTTGGGGCGGAAAATATATGAGTTATACCATGATATGCACAAAAATCATTAAAGAAATTGTTTTGAAATTCACCACCATGATCACTTCTAATTTTAATAACTTTTAAATCTTTTCATTTTCTATTCTTTTTACTAAAAAGGAAAATTCCTCAAAGCATTCATCTTTGTTTTTAAGAAAGATTGTCCATGTAAAACGAGAAAAATCATTAACAATAACAAACACATAGTGTTTTCCTCCTAGAGAGGTAACACGTATAGGACCAAATAGATCAAGATGTAATAATTGTAAAGATTTAGAAGTTGATACCTCATTGATGGATTTGAAGATAGATTTTGTTTGTTTACCTTTAGCACAATCCTCGCAAACGGTATCCTTGATGAAGTGTAAGTTTGGTAACCCCTTTACAAGATTTCTTTTGGAGAGCTTGGATATCAATTCCATGTTGGCATGACCAAGCCTTTTATGCCAAATCCAAGGAGTCTCATCAATTGCCGCAAGGCACTTCATATCTTGATTGACTAATTCACTCATCTCAAAAATGTAAACATTAGATTTTCTATTAGCAACAAAAACAGTTTTTCTATTCATGCTAATAATACACTTATCCGGTTTAAAAGAGATATCAAAACCTTTATCACTTAATTGGCTAATACTAAGAAGATTATGATTCAAGCCTCTAACCAAATAAACGTCTTCTATAACGGGAGAAGGAATCTTACTAATACTACCAATGCCAATGATTTTACCTTTCTCACCGCCACCGAAGGAGACATTGCCTCCTTCAATCTTTGATAGGGTTGCAAATAGCTCTTTGTTACCCGTCATGTGATGTGAGCAACCACTATCAAGGTACCATATCCCTCTACGTCGTGTTTGTGATGTTCCCTACATAAGATGACGTAGAAACTTTAGGTACCCAATTCTTGGGTCCTTGGGAGTAGTGTATTTGGTACCTTTGGGTACCCATGCCATATTATAGAAATTCACATTATTTTAATTCTACAATGGGTGGATATGTGACCATGCTTCATGCAATATGTGCATACAAAATGTTTCTTATGTGTAGAAGCATATGATCTATAATGTTCATTTCTTTGAAAATGGTAATGTCTAGAATATGCATGAGTGGGTTTAATTTTACCATTAGCAATTTTTAGTCTTTCAATTTTAGATTTTAATTGTTTGTTTTCAAAATCAAGATCTCCTAGTAATTCATCTTTTTGAGCAAGAGAGGATTGTAATTGCTCAACCATGAAAGCATGCAATTTTTTAAATGAAGAATATTCTTTAACTACCTTTTTAAATTCAAAATTTAGTTCTTCTAATGCGGTAGCTAGATCACATTGCATATAAAAAGATTCGCTTTCGGAGTCGGATATAACCTTATCTTCATTTGCCATAAAACAAATGTTATGGTCATGAAGAGCAAACTTAGCTCCCTCCTCATCACTATCCGAGTCACTTGGCTCGGATTCATCCCATCCGGCATACATCGCCCTCTTCTTCTTGTACTTCAAGTATTTTTCTTTGATCTTTGGGCACTCCTTAGCTTGATGACCTGGTTCATTGCACTCAAAATATTTTCCTGTACGAGGAGAAAAATTGTTGTTAGATCGGTTGAGATTTTTATTTAATTTTATTAGTTTAGAAATTCTTCTAGAGAGATGAGCCACTTCTTTAGAAACACCGGTTTCACTATCCGAGGAGGAGTCATCATCAATAGCTCCTTTAAGAGAAATTGTCTTCTTTTGGGATGGCTCCTCGATTACCCGTGGGGGTTCTTCCTCCTTCTCCTTCTCTTTGATTTTCTTCTGATGGACCTTGAGCTTGCCAATGAGACCATCAAGAGGAAGTGTGGTGAGATCATGAGCTTCCTCTATGGCCGTAGCTTTGGGTTCCCACACCGGAGACAATGATCGAAGAATCTTATAGTTCATCTCTTGGGGTGACAACTTCTTATCTAAGCCATGCAATTCATTGATAATGTTAGTGAAGCGAGAAAACATAGCATCAATGACTTCATTTGGAAGCATTTTAAACAATTCATAATCATGCATGAGACCACTAATTTTTGATTCTTAACTTGGGGGGTTCCCTCATGTGTGATACAAAGTTTGGTCCAAATCTCATATGCGGTAGCACAAGTAGAAACCCTATTATATTCATTTGGTGTGAGGCCACAAATTAAGGCATTCATGACCTTTACATTGAGATTGACTTGGAGCCTCTCACTATCGGTCATAGAGCTAGTTTTAGGCTTTTCTACATATTTCTTTTCAATGATGTCTAGGATGTAAAGGTCAATGCAACGAAGATAGATTCTCATCCTAGCTTTCCAATATGCAAAGTTACTACCAGTGAAAAGTGGGGGTCTAGTGGTGGATTATCCTTCTAACATATGCACATTCATTGAAGCCTCCATAAGATCTTTTCTCTAAGGTTAGACCAAAAATATAGAGACCAAGCTCTGATACCAATTGTTAGACCCTAGGAGGGGTGATTAGGGTCTTAAGACAATAAATGTGCAATAAAAATAAGACAAGTAAACACCATAAAATATAATGCTAAAATAAAAGGAGATAAGATAGAAATCGTTATCCCAATGACGCGTAATGTGTTCACGAGGTTCAGCTCTCTAGCCTACGTCCCCACTCCCCACTCTCGAGGAGAATCCACTACACAACCCGATTTGGAAGCCGGAACTTGTTCTACACAGTGATCTCCACGAGATCTCACGACACAGTTGAATTTCACGAGATCACCACACAATCAATGGTAGCAAATAAAAAATTGTTCTCTCTTACAATAGCCCTATGGCAAGGAGAGAGATTGCACTTGAAGCTTTGAGATGTGGGATGTGTAATTATAAAACAAGGAATTGGATTTTGAAAGTTAAGGCTTTTGAACTCAAGAATTAAACACAATTGATTTTTCTCTTACAAAGTTGGTGGGAAAAATAAATGGGGTAGTTGGGTATTTATAGTGAAAATACCTGCAGCCAAAACCCCAAAGAAACCATCAAAATCCCCCAAAATCTGGATTTCTGAAACTAGCCGTTACTGTGTAACGGCTCTCTTATGAGTCGACTTATATGAGTCGACTCAGCAGAAGAAAAATTACAATTCCGCTGCACTTTGTAAGTCGACTTATAAGTCGACTTATGAGTCGACTAAACATGCACAGACCATATTTGCACATGAAAGCTGAATTTTAAACCATGTTTAAAAATATCAAATAGATTCCAAAAAATATGAAACTTTGGGAAAAGTTTATAATTACTTTGACAAACTTGTTTGAAAAGGAATTTTGCAAAAAGGTCCTCGTATTTATGAAAAATATCATTTTGACAAAAGTACCAAAATACAGGTTTTGAAGGTGTGCAAGTGTGTGTGATATCCCGAATAGTTTCAAATAAAATCTACAACTACTTGCCTACAATCTAGTACTAGAGAGAAAAGAAAAACTAGCAAATATCCTCACATAGAATAACATCTCTTTGAGTCTTGATATTGCTTTGATTTGATGAAGCTTTCACTTGTATATGTTGTTCTTGATTAACATTTGCTTCATCACATTACCTCCACCTCCTATATGGATATTGATGTTGTAGCTCATATTCTATCCAATCCTCTATGTATGGTACTAATAAGCTTGATATACATATTAACTACAATATCACTTAACAAGCAATTAGTGCCGATAATGGTGGTTGTAAATTATCATCAAAACATAAGGGCTAACAACATTAAAGGCTAAGTTAACATCAGTGCCACTGCTGATAATTTCCAGCAGTGATAGGACTTTTGTTATCTACACTGATGCATCATTATCGGGTCTTGGAGGTATTTTGATGTAGACCCAGAGAGTTGTAACCTATATTTCGAGACAGTTAAGGACTCATGAGTAGAATTATCCCACACACGACTTAGAGCTAACAGTAGTGGTCTTTGCATTGAAGGCGTGGAGGTATTATTTGTATGAGGTGCAGTTTGAGTTATTTACAGATCACCAGAGCTTAAAATATCTCTTTTCACAGAAAGAGAACTCAACCAGAGGCAGCAGCGATGTGTAGAGTTTATTAAGGATTATAAGTTTGCTATACAGTATCATCCGGGAAAGGCGAACGTCGTAGCAGATGCGTTGAGCAGGAAGCGTCATCATGATCTTGCAGCTTTGAGGTGTTCATTACATCAAGATCTTTATACCCTCAGCCACTATGATTTTAGGCCTTAGATTGGGGAAGCAGTGCTTTCTTAGGAGTTTTATCAGTACAACCATCTTGGAGCGTTAGAGTGGTCAAAGCTCAGCTAGAGGATTCATGGATTTAAACCTGTAAGGGGGAGATTTCTAAGAAACCCAAGGCTGATTGGACTATTAGAGTAGATGGAGGCCTTCGGATGAAGGGTCAATTAGTTATGCTGAACAATCCACAGCTAAAGAGAGATCTATTTGATGAGGCACATCGTAGTAGGAACACAGTGCATCCAAGCACGATGAAAATGTATAAGGACCTGAAGAGGTATTTTTGGTAGATTGGCATGCGCAGACAGATTGCAAAGTATGTGGCTAAGTGTTTTACCTGCCAACAAGTTAAGGAAGAATATCAGAGACCTACAGAAATCCTACAGTCTTTACTCATTCCCGAGTAGAAGTGGGTAGATATTTATATGGATTTTATTGTAGGGTTTCCTAAATCAAAGAAAGAAAATAATTCTATTTGGGTAATAGTAGATCGGTTGACGAAGTTAGCACACTTCTTACCTGTGAGGATGACTTATACGGTGGCTACATATGTAAGGATTTTCATCCGAGAGATCGTTCGGTTACATGGAGTCTTAGAGACGATTATATCAGATCGGGGCTCAGTCTTCACATCTTATTTCTAAAGGAGTTTTTAAGATGCTTTTGGTGGCCAGTTGTCATTCAGTAGTATTTTCCAGCCCCAGACAGATGGTCAGACAGAGAGGGTGAATCAGGTGTTGAAGGACATGCTACGGGCATGCATTATTGATTCTTAGGGTAGCTGGGAGGACCACATCCTATTGATTGAATTTACATATAATAATAGTTATCAAGCTACTATCAGGATAGCATCGTACAAAGCTTTATACGGGAGGCCTTGCAGGTCGCCTATATGTTGAACAGAACCAGATGATAGCCTATTACTTGGGCTGGAGCTAGTTAGGCAGACCACAGAGAAGGTGACATTGATTCGAGAGTACATTCTTGTCACACAGAGTCGGCAAAAGAGTTATGCATGTCAACAGAGATGACCTTTAGAGTTTCAGGTCGGAGACTTAGTTATGTTTAAAGTATCACCGATGAAAGGCGTTCAACAATTTGGTAGACGGGGGAAACTTGCCCCAAGATATGTTGGTCCCTTCAGGATTATTAAGCGTATTGGAGCTGTTTCCTATAGATTAGATCTTCCAGCATCAATGTTGAGTGTACACGATGTTTTTCATATTTTGATGCTCAAGAAGTATTTGCGCGATGAGGTGCAGTAGAGGGTGATTGATGCACCAGAGATTAAGATCCAGGATAATTTGACTACCATAGAGATTCCGGTATGCATTCTTGCTAGAGAGAATAAAAAGCTTAGAAATAAAGTCATTCCATTAGTGAAAGTTCATTGGAACCAGTATGGAGCTGAAGAGATTTTTTGGGAGCGCGAGGAGGATGTACGTCATGACTACCCACACCTGTTTAAGCAGATAAGTTGTTGATATTTGAGTATTCTTCTATGTGTTTATGTTTATATATGTTGTTTAGTCACATTTATATTTAACGTTAGAATGGGTCACTCAACACTTAGCTCTTAATCATTCAGAATATATGGTATATATATGGGATGTTCCTTGTTTGGATTTTTCGCCCGACGTACTAGTTCCGTCTAATTAAGGGTTAAGTGAGGGTACACGCATTTTAGATTATTAAGTCTAAATGTTGCTTATGTTTCAAATCTGGGGATTAATGGTACGAGATGTGTACGGGAGGGTTCCTTTGTCTGGATTATCACCTCTTAGTGCTTTTCTCGTATTATTAATCTCTGCGATATGATTGTGGAATTTCGAGGATGAAATTCTTTTGAGGGGGGAGGGGGATGAATGTAAAACCCTGAAAATTTTGAACTTATGAATGATGAATTGAATTAGTATGTGATTAATTACAATAAGTGGATATTTATTTTGATAAATATTATTAATTAGTGTATGAGTACACTAATAAGTATTTTGAGTGTAAACAAGTCAGTACATAAGAAAGAAATGGGTCGAAACATGCACAATGGCCAAAGTTCTGCACAACTGAAAAATTATGCTCTGGTTGACCGCCGCACACCCTATAGTTGACCACGGACCGGGAAAACTATTTTTCCCAGTTTGAGTTGGTTTCGGGTATTTGAGGCCCATATTCATTTTTTATGATATATATATATATATATATATATATATATATATATATATATCATATATTCACGAGTTTTTTTTAGTATTTTAAAACCCTAGCAGCCACCAAACTCCCCTATAAACCCTAGTTTGATTTTTTGAGGAAGATTCAAAGGCTTTGGAGCAGGATTTCGAGTTGTTTTTGGCTTTCGGCTCAGGGATCTACTATGGCTTTGCATCTTGCACATTTTCTAACAAGTTTCAGGCGAGTTTATTCTCTGCTAATCCCTCACCCTGTTTTAAAACATTTTTAAAAAGAGTTTTATAAGTTTTATAGAGCTTAATTGAGTAATTTGTGTATAAAAATCAAATCTTGTATATTATGTGTATAAAGACTAGGTCTTTTCATGTTAAAGAGATTAAGAACGAATTTACAGAAGTGTTTTAAGATTTAAAAATAATTTAAAATGTTATTTATCTGAATTTAGATGTTTTATTCTTTGTTTTGAAGTTTTGTGCATGATTGATAGTTCAAATATGATTTCTTGTGCAAATAATCATGCTTTATATGTTGAATTTGTTTCCAGAGATGTTAACCTACTGTTTATATGATTTCATGCAAGTTTAATATTGTTTTAAACAAGTTTAAATCACAAAATCATGTCACGAACACAATCTGTGCAAAAACCTACACCGTCTATAAATATCACGTCCGGTTGATCGCAGCACACCTTGCGGTCGACTGCGCTCCAGTCCGAGGCCTGGGAGGCTTCGGGTTGCGGTTTGATCGACTGCCGCATACTCTGTGGTCGACTGCCAATCTGGCAGTGACCTGTGCATGTTTTGTTTATACTGTTTGATTTTTCGAGAGAGTTTTTCGATCTTGTATTGTTATATTTCAATGTTTAAGAGTTGTTTAACACCTGAGATGATAGTGAACACCAGATATGGACACGCACACTGATATATATGCACGTACACTTAGTTTATGTTTTTTTTGACATATGTTGAAATAATGAGAGTGAATTAATATATGTTAAAGTATTGCTCATTAGTTATGGATGCTCGGTGTGGTGGCTTATCCCGTAATGAGACTTAGGGTGTACCACACTAGGAGTATTTGGTTATTTTCCTGTAATGAAACCTCGATTGTACCAAATACTCAAAGATGATCGGTGTATGTTTTCTAGGTTGGGCTGAGGTGCCTATTCACCGTTGTACGATCATCTTACAGCATATCTGAAAATAGGAAGATAAAACCTATTACCGCTGGACTAATGAGCATATCTAGAAATAGAGAGATAAAATCTATTTGCTATAAAACGATTGAGTAAGGAGGATTTTATCCATTGTCCACATAGTATTATGCGATCCTTATAAAAGTATCGTTATTTTGTATATCCGAAAATAGAGAGATAAAATCTATTTGCCACAGAACGATCGAGTAAGGAGGATTGTATCCGTTGTCCGCATAGTATTGTGTGAGCCTTACAAAAGTATTGTTATTTTGTGTATCTAGAATAGGAAGATAAAACCTATTACTGCAGAGCGATTGAGTAAGGAGGATTGTATCCGTTGTTCGCATAGTATGGTGTGAGCCTTACAAAAGTATTGCTATTATACGTTGAGATGCATATATATATGTATGCTTATAGTTGTAATTTTGCTTCCATGTCAGATTACCTATGAGTAGGGTACATCCTTTGGTATATAGCATACATGATATGGCCCATGATGATTATGAGTTGGGTAATTCTTCTTTTGTTATTGCGCCGACTACCCGAGGGTAGTTCGAGATGAGACATTGGTTCAATATGGTTGAGGTTTGGAGTATTTTCTTTTGTTTGCTGTTTTCATTCATAGAGTTGGAATTGGTAATTAGGGATTCGTAATTTGAGACATGGTATATATATGAGAGTTTTCTTATTTGGATTATTTCGCTCGACGCACAAATTCTCGTGTTGTAGATTTCTAAATACTAATCTCCAGTTAGAGTTATATGAATGATTTTATACTTATATGTACTAACTCTATTGTGGATTTCTAAATACTAATCTCCAGTTAGAGTTATATGAATGATTTTATACTTATATGTACTAACTCTATTTTTCTTATATCCCCTTCCCTTGGGGAACGGTGGAGATGATCTCGCTAGCGCTTTGACACTCATTGGTTTTCCCCCCCTTTTAGACAGCAAGTCCGACATACAGAGAGTCACAGGTTGATGGGATTGCATCTTAGATTCTATCTAGATATTATTATATTTGTAGTTATTTCAAAACTCCACATTTAGTTTGTTTTTATCAGACTCTAGACTTGTATTTCTTTTTGTAGAGGCTGAGTACCTTAGTGAGATTACATTTGACTTATTATGTTAAGATTTATTTTAGACTCAGAGATATATTCATTCTATTTCAGTTGGGCTCATTTGTTGAGTATTTTTACACTTCTTCTGTACATATCTGATCTTGTTCTATTTCTATTATTTACTTGTTTTGCACCTTCACCTATTTGTTGACTCTTCTAGAGAGATATTGACTGTGATGGTGAAACATATCGTAGCATGGTGTTTGGTGCTTGGCAGGTTTAACAATCCGGGTTTCACCTTGGACTACAGTATTATGTGAACCCTAGGATATCAAAGTTGGTATCAGAGTTCTAGTTCCAATATCCTTAGAATCATCCCTGTGTCATATTGTGGAGCTAGGATAGAGTTTCCTAGGAATCGTGTATAGCGTCCGATAGGAATTCTTAGTATGAGTGAGGACATATTATATATATATGCGAAAATTATAATTTTTTTATGATGAACTATTTGCTTTGAAGTGTAAAGCATACGGTGGATGATAAGTGATACTATTTTCCTATTGATATACATTTTATCTTTATGCCGAGTCCTATTTATCGTGTATAATAAAGTTCT
Organism: Asparagus kiusianus; assembly: GCA_022839385.1. Lineage (NCBI taxonomy): Eukaryota > Viridiplantae > Streptophyta > Magnoliopsida > Asparagales > Asparagaceae > Asparagus > Asparagus kiusianus. The sequence goes on from BQKN01061913.1 coordinate 108,960, forward strand.
ACTTCAAAACTTATAGATGTCGGGAAGAGGACGTGGACGTAGAGGTACTCGTGGTCATGGAACTAAACCAGATGATAGAGAGCCAGAGCCACAGCAAGCTCCATAGTACTTAGTGGATCTCATAGCACCGTTGGAAGCTCGATTAGCAGCTATTGAGGAGCAGCTAGTAGATCAGGCTCGGCAGGGGACTCCTATTTGGGAGGAGACACCCATTCAGGAGGAGATACCATAGGAGACACCGGTAGACTCACCACCACCCTCAGTTGATGATGGAACTACTGAGCAGGAGGGTTACCTTCGTCTGGTAGAGAGGTACCAGAAGTTGAAGGCACCAGAGTTTCATGGTTCGTCGGATTCCATTGCTGCACACAAATGGAAGGAGGATGTAAGTAATATTTTGGATATGCTTAATGTGAACATCATGCAAAAGTAGAGGCTAGCAGCTTTCAACCTCAAGGGTGATGCAGGAGGATGGTATCGGCTTTATTTTACTCTAGACCAGAGGATGATAGTTTCATGGGAGACTTTTATATACTTCTTCGACGAGCAGTATGTGTCAGCTGTAGCGAAAGCCGGGAAGGAGTTAGAGCTAGCTAGGCTGGAGCAGGGGGATATTTTTGTGATGGATTTTGAGAGTAAGTTCATGTCACTACTTAGATTCACGGGCATGTGGCACACTGATGAGAGGCAGGCTCAGATATTTATGATGGGGCTTCGCCTAGGATTGTGCCAGTATCTAGTATCACGGAGATTCCGTTCAGTGCGGGAGGTGGCGGATGGTGCCATGGCTCAGGAGACAGACACAGCTATATTCCTTAAGGGTAAGGATGGCAATGTTAAATCAGGATAGTCCGGGGATAAATGTAAAGGTAAGAGACCTTTTGCAGGCTCAGGAGGATCCCAATAGCAGGGTAAGAGTTCACATCAGCAGGGTCACCATAAGAAGGGACACCAGTAGGATCAGAGGGCACAGCAGCAACACAAATTTTAGGGAACTTGTTTCAAATGTAACAAGTTTGGGCACAGAGCAGCAGATTGCTGCATTACACCACAGCAGGCCAACAAGGCAAGAATCATCAGTATCAGCAGAACCGCACTCAAGGCCGCGGTCAGGGCCAGCAGTTAAGGATTGAAGCACCTCCAGCAGTCCTGAGGATTGAGGGACAGGTGCGAGCTATTCAGGAGATCTAATAGGGACAGATGGTCTCATATGTTCCAGGCGATGCAGTACAGCAGCCTTCGACTACTGGTAGAGTTTATGCAGTTATCCCTCGCGACCATGGTGCGAGTGGAACAGTGGTGGAAGATACATTCCTTGTGAACTCCTTTTCAGCACATATTCTTTTTTATTCTGGTGCTGCACATTCTTTTATCTCCTATGATTTTATGATTAGACTTTAGCTTGTAGTGCAGCCATTAAATATTCCATTATCTGTGTCTACTCCTTTGTGAGAGATATCCCTTTTAGAGAGTATTTGTAGGAGATGTGTCATCAGCTTAGATAATTCCAAATTATGATTGATTTGATCGTGTTACGTATGTCTGAGTTTGATGTTATCCTTGGTATAGATTGGTTATCTTCCTACCATGTGAGTATCGACTGTTTTGCGAAGACAGTCATCTTGCGAGCTAGTGATGGATCTGAGTTCGTGGTAGTGACCTTGCAAGGCAATCAGATTGTGGAGTCCTTTCTGGCATACGTCGAGGAGGTAATGTTGCAGGATTGGGGTGCAGATTTGAGTAAGACGCGAGTGGTCTCAGAGTACCAGGATGTCTTCCAGGACATACCAGGTTTACCTCCTGTGAGAGGGGTCAAGTTTTGAATAGATTTGCAGCCAGGCACCACGCTAACTTCCCAAGCTCCTTACCGTATGGTGCTTGCTGAGATGAGGGTGCTCCAGATCTAGTTAGATGAGTTATTATCTCAGGGTTTCATTCGTCGGAGTCATTCTCCGCGGGGAGCACCGATCCTTTTTGTGAAGAAGAAGGATGAGAGTATGCGATTGTGTATTGATTATTGCAAGTTAAACAAGGTCACTATCTGGAATAGGTACCCATTACCGAGAATTAATGACTTGTTTGACCAGTTGTAGGGAGCATAGTGTTTCTCGAAGATAGATCTTCGTTTTGGTTATCATCAGTTATGGGTTCGAGAGATGGATATTCCTAAGATCGCCTTTCTGACCCGATATGGGTCTTTTGAGTTTCTTGTCATGCTATTTGGGCTGACCAATGTACCTGTAGTATTCATGGATTTGATAAATTGGGTTTTTCGTCCATACTTAGACCAATTCGTGATAGTTTTCATCGACGATTTCCTTATTTATTCGAGGTCGGAGGCCGAGCACGAGCACCATTTGCGGTTGGCATTACAAACTTTGCGGGATCATTAGTTATACGCTAAATTTAGCAAGTGTGAATTATGGTTATCGGATGTTAGTTTTTTGGGCCATGTTATCAGCCGGGAGGGAATTGCAGTAGATCTGACTAAAGTAGAGGACGTTCTTGATTGGGAGCCGCTGAAAACCGTTACCAAGATTCGTAGCTTCTTATGTCTGGCGAGCTATTACAGGAAAAAATGTATTCAGGATTTCTCAAAGATTACGACGCCACTTACACGTCTTACTAAGAAGGGTGTACAGTTCATTTAGGGGCACAGAGTACCAGGAGGCCTTTGAGACATTTGTTAGAACCTAGAGGAGGGGGGGGGGTGATTAGGGTCTTAAGGCAATAAATGTGCAATAAAAATAAGACAAGTAAACACCACAAAATATAATGCTAAAATAAAAGGAGATAAGATAGAAATCGTTATCCCAATGACACGCAATGTGTTCACGAGGTTCGGCTCTCTAGCCTACGTCCCCGCTCCCCACTCTCGAGGAGAATCCACTACACAACCCGGTTTGGAAGCCGGAACTTCTTCTACACAGTGATCTCCACGAGATCTCATGACACAGTTGATCTTCACGAGTCACCACACAATCAATGGTAGCAAATAAAAAATTGTTCTCTCTTACAATAGCCCTATGGCAAGGAGAGAGATTGCACTTGAAGCTTTGAGATGTGGGATGTGTAAATATAAAACAAGGAATTGGATTTTGAAAGTTAAGGCTTTTGAACTCAAGAATTAAACACAATTGATTTTTCTCTTGCAAAGTTGGTGGGAAAAATAAATGGGGTAGTTGGGTATTTATAGTGAAAAATACCAGCAGCCAAAACCCCAAAGAAACCATCAAAATCCTCCAAAATCCGGATTTCTGAAACTAGCCGTTACTGTGCAACGACTCTCTGATAAGTCAACTTATGAGTCAACTCAGCAGAAGAAAAATGGCAATTCCGCTGCACTTCATAAATCGACTTATAAGTTGACTTATGAGTCGACTTATGAGTCGACTATACATGCACAGACCAGATTTGCACAGGAAAACTGAATTTTAAACCATGTTTAAAAATATCAAATAAACTCTAAAAAAATATGAAACTTTGAGAAAAGTTTATAATTACTTTGACAAACTTGTTTGAAAAGGAATTTTGTAAAAAGGTCCTCGTATTTATGAAAATATCATTTTGACAAAAGTACCAAAATACAGGTTTTGAAGGTGTGCAAGTGTGTGTGATATCCCGAATAGCTTCAAATAAAATCTACAACTACTTGCCTACAATCTAGCACTAAAGAGAAAAGAAAAACTAGCAAATATCCTCACATAGAGTAACATCTCTTTGAGTCTTGATATTGCTTTGATTTGATGAAGCTTTCACTTGTATATGTTATTATTGATTAACATTTGCTTCATCACATTGCCTCCACCTCCTATATGGATATTGACGTCGTAGCTCATATTCCATCCAATCCTCCATGTATGGTACTAACAAGCTTGATATACATATTAACTATAATATCACTTAACAAACAATTAATACCGATAATGATGGTTGTAAATTATCATCAAAACATAAGGGCTAATAATCTCCTCCTTTTTTATGATGGTAACTGACCATTATTTGTGAGCTAAATAAATATAGCTCATGGATAGGTGCTCCCCCTATCTATGAGCTCCCCCTTACTATGTGCACAAATGAGGAGACTTCTCTCCCCCTTTGCCACCATCGAAAAGAGGGGAAATGAAAGGAGAAACATGCTCAAATACATAAAATATACCTCAAGTGTTGATCCTCACGTATCGCCTCCCTCAAGTGCTCGGAATTATCACCTCTCACTAGGCCACCTACGCTACTTCTTTTGGTATCGATTACGTCCTCACCACACTCTCCTCTTGGCAATTTGTATGTGCTTAAGCATGTTATGAAAATGAGGCATATATAATATTTGACCAAGCAAACAAGCAGGCAAAAAAAATCTTAAATAATGCATAGGCCCAAATCATTTCTTATGCGACAAAAATCTTCTTCACTAAGAGGCTTGGTAAAGATGTCAGCTAATTGAGATTTAGTATCAATATGAATAAGGGAGACATCGTTCCGCTCTACATGATCATGTAAGAATGGTGGCGAACATCAATATGCTTGGTTCTAGAGTGCAAAACAGAATTTTTGGAAATATTTATAGCACTAGTGTTATCACAAAAAGTTTTTGTATTTTGAAAATGCAAGTCATAATCAACCAAACTTTGTTTCATCCATAAAAGTTGGGCACAACATAAGCCGGCAACAATGTAGTCCGCTTCTGTAGTGAACAATGCAACACAATTTTGTTTCTTGAAAGCCCAAGAGACAAGAGAGTTACCCAAAAATTGATATGTATCACTCGTACTCTTGCGATCTACCTTACATCCGGCAAAGTCGGCATCACAAAAACCATAAAGATCAAAAGAGGTACTTTTAGGATAAAATAAACCAAGATCAATAGTGCCTGTAGGCGTATAAAATTGCCTATAGGTCCCACAACACAGCTCGACGACGCCGATTCGACAGAACCGACCATCGGGCGACGTATTCAAGCACGACCGTTATCCCGCCAACGCCGAAGCCA
>BQKN01061913.1:114349-150229 GCA_022839385.1 Asparagus kiusianus
ACACATAATATACAAGATTTGATTTTTATACACAAATTACTCAATTAGGCTCTATAAAACTTATTAAAACTCTTTTTAAAAACATTTTAAAATAGGTTGAGGGATTAGCAGAGATGAAACTCACTTGAAACTTGTTGGAAAATGTGCAAGATGCAAAGCCAAAGTAGATCCTTGAGCCAAAAGTCGAAAACAACCCAAAATCTGGCTCCAAAGCCTTTGAATCTTTCTCAAAAAATCAAATTAGGGTTTATAGAGGAGTTTGGTGGCTGCTAGGGTTTTTTAATACTGAAAAACTCATGAATATATATATATATATATATATACCCGAAACCAACTCAAACTGGGAAAAACAAATTTCCTGATCTACGGTCAACCATAGGGTGTGCGGCGGTCGATCGGAGCATAATTTTTTAGTTGTGCAGAACTTTGACCATTGTGCATGTTTCGACCCGTTTCTTTCTTATGTACTGACTTGTTTACACTCAAAATACTTGTTAGTGTACTCATACCTAATTAATAATATTTATAAAAATATATATCCACTTATTATAACTAATCACATACTAATTTAATTCATCATTCATAAGTTCAAAATTTTTAGGGTTTTACAAAGCCTCCTCTACGCTTTCCCCAAAGGTTAACTAAGGCTAAGTTAGAAAAGCAGTTCAGAAATTTTTTGGAGATTTTGAAAAAGTTGCACATCAATATCCCGTTCACTAAGGCTATTTGTCAAATGTCTTCTTATGCTAAGTTTTTAAAAGTGATCATATCTAATAAAAGGAAGTTGGAAGAATACAAGACTGTGGCCCTTACTGAGGAGTGTAGTGCTATCATCCAAAATAAGTTGTCTCCTAAACTTAAGAATCCATGTTTATTTTCTATTCCTTGTGTTATTGGTAATGTCTCTATAAACCATGCGTTGTGTGATTTAGGTGCAAACGTAAGTTTGATGTCGATGTCAATTTGTAAGAAGCTTGGTATAGGTGATTTAAAGCCAATCACGATATCACTCCAATTGGCGGATCAATCGGTAAAATATCTGGTAGGTATACTTGAAGATGTACCTATGCAAGTCGGTAAGTTCTTTATCCCGGTTGATTTTGTTATTTTGAAAATAGAAGAAGATTCTAACATTCCAATTATATTAGGAAGACCCTGCCTTGCTACTACATGTGCTATAATCGATGTTAAAAATGGAACGCTCTCCCTAAATATTGGAGGGGAGATGGTAGAATTTAATTTGAGCAAAGCTATGAAACTCCCTTTTAACTAATAAAGTTTGTTATAGGGTCAATGTGATTGACAAGTGTGCACATGAGCAACTTATAAACCATTACTCAGCTGATCCACTTGAGAAATGTTTGGTAAGCGACGGTTCAATAAATGATGAAGACCCCGAGGTAGCTGCATATGCTCAATCCTTAGAATCAACATCGACTGCTCCACTTCAAAATGCAAAGCTTGAAAGATTGATGTTACAGCCAAAGAGTTCTACTTGTGAAGAGAATAAAGCACCAAAGGTAGAATTAAAACCCCTCCCTTCCTCTTTAAAGTATGAATTTTTTGGTCCTAGATTTCCTTATCCTGTAATTGTGAATGCATGTCTGAATGAAAATGAAACTGATAAGTTGCTTAGAATACTTAGGATGCATCGCAAGGTTATAGGATACACCATGGATGACATTAAAGGAATCAACCCATCAATTTGCATGCATAGAATTCTCTTGGAAGATGATCATAAACCCTCTATACAGCACCAACGTAGATTAAATCCTAACATGAAGGAAATGGTTAAAAAAGAGGTGCTTAAGCTACTAGACGCTGGGGTAATCTATCATATTTCTGATAGTGAATGGGTTAGCTCGGTCCATGTGGTTCCTAAAAAGGGAGTGTGACCGTAGTCAAGAATGCGAATAACGAACTTATCCCTACTAGGGCAGTTACGGGTTGGAGGATGTGTATTGATTATAGAAAGTTGAACAAGACAATCCGAAAAGATCATTTTCTACTTCCCTTTATAGACCAGATGTTGGTAAGGTTGGTCAGGCATTCCTATTTTTGTTATCTAGATGGCTATTCGGGATTTTTCCAAATCCCTATTCATCCTAGTGACCAAGAAAAGACCACATTTACCTATCTCTATGGGACCTTTGCTTATAGACGCATGTCTTTCGGTCTTTGTAATGACCCTACCACTTTTTAACGATGTATTATGGCTATTTTCTCTAATTTTATAGAAAACATTATGGACGTGTTTATGGATAACTTCTCCGTATATGGGACTACTTTTGATGATTGTTTAGCTAACTTGTCTCGAGTTTTGTAGCATTGCGAAGAAGTTAATTTAGTCCTAAACTAGGAGAAATGCCACTTTATGGTAAGGGATGGAATAGCTCTAGGACACAAGGTGTCCAAGCATGGAATTGAGGTTGATCAAGCAAAAGTGGAAATCATTAAAAATTTGCCTCCACCAACGTTGGTTAGGGGTGTAAGAAGTTTCCTGGGACATGTAGGTTTCTATCGGTGTTTCATCAAAGACTTTTTAAAAATATAAAACCTTTAACTAACCTTCTTCTTAAAGATACTCTCCTTTATTTCACTAATGAATATCTTGATGTTTTTCGTAGGTTGAAGGAAGCATTGATAACAACTCTTTTTATGCAACCGCCGGACTAGAATCTCCCATTTGAAGTCATGACTGATGCAAGTGATTATGCGATTGGTGTTGTGTTTGGACAAAGAAAGAACAAGATAGTTCATGCAATTTATTATGCTAGTCACACTCTTGATGAAGCCCAAGTTAATTATTCTACCACTAAAAAGGATCTATTAGCAATTGTCTTCGCCTTTGACAAGTTATGGTCTTACTTAGTGGGGTCCAAAGTCATCGTTTATACCGATCACTCTACCATCAAATATCTTTTGAGCAAGCAAGATGCCAAGCCTAGGTTAATTCGATGGATACTACTTTTACAAGAGTTTGACCTAGAGATAAAGGACGAGAAAGGGATAGAAAATTTAGTGGTAGACCATTTGTCGAGGATGAGACAAGAATCACATGATAGGGAGGAGGATGAACTACCGATCGACAACTCCTTCCTAAATGATCAGTTGTTAGCCATTGAAAGATTGGATGCACCATGGTATGCAGACTTCGTCAACTACCTAGTGTGAGGAGTTTTGCCTCCGGATCTGAGTTATCAATAGAAAAAGAAGTTCTTTGCTGACTTGAAGTATTATTTGTGGGATAAACCGTTTCTATACAAACGGTGTGTTGATGGGATGTTTAGAAGGTGTGTTCCTGAAGATGAGGTTGCAAGTATTCTCCATCATTATTAATCATCTTCTTACGGGGGACATGCAAGCACTTCAAAGACAGCTGTAAAAGTTCTACAATCAAGTTTCTAGTGGTCGAGTCTTTTTCGAGATGCAAATCAGTTTGTGACATCTTGTGATAGCTGTCAGAGGACCGGGAACATTTCGAAGTGACATGAGATGCCTTTACACTCCATCTTAGAAATTGAGGTCTTTGATGTGTGGGGCGTGGATTTCATGGGATTGTTTCCGCCATCGTGTAACAAAAATTTCATCTTAGTGGTAGTGGACTACGTCTTCAAGTGGATAGAAGCGATAACATCCCCCACCAATAATACTAGAGTAGTTGTGAAACTATTCAAGAACATCATTTTTCTAAGGTTTGGGGTGTCACGGACGGTAATCAGTGATGGTGGTTCACACTTCATAGAAAGAAAATTTGAAGCTCTCTTAAGACAATATGGGATCACTCATAAGGTTATCACGCCATACCATCCTCAAACTAGTGGTCAAGTGGAGGTTTCGAATCATGAAATTAAGAGTATTTTGGAAACAATTAATCGTTCAAGAAAGGATTAGTCGATGAAACTCCCGGATGCCTTATGGGCCTATTGAACTGCTTACAAAAAACTCATAGGCATGACACCGTTCAAGTTGGTATATGGCAAATCATGTCATCTCCCAGTTGAGTTAGAGCACAATGTGTATTGGGCTATCAAGCTGCTAAATTTTGATATAAAGACCGCATATGAGAAAAGAAATCTTCAACTTCATGAGCTAGATGAGTTATGATTAGATTCCTATGAGAATGCTTGCATTTATAAAGAAATGACTAAACGATGGCACGATAAGAATATCCTTTGAAGAGAGTTTAATCAAGGAGATATGGTGCTACTTTTCAACTCTCGTTTGAAGCGTTTTTCGGGCAAGCTCAAGTCTAGGTGGTCCGGACATTTTCAAGTCCGAGAGGTCTTTCCTAGTGGAGTTGTTGAAGTTTGGAGTGAAACAACAGGGTCTTTCAAGGTGAATGGGCAACGATTGAAGCACTACATTGTAGGGGAACAAAACAAGAAAGGGGTCACTTATACCCTTTCTGATCCCCCTTCATTAAAGAATTGAACGCAAAAAGAGGTCGAGCTCATGACCATAAATGAGCGCTTCTTGGGAGGCAAGCCAAGTTTTCCTCATTTCTCATTCTTTTATTTTACCTTATTTTTTCACTTTAATTTTGTTTATTATTTTTATAGGCAATTGGATCGGCGCAAATTTAACTTATAATACTTTTAATTATGCAGTTGTGAAGAAGGGAAGACATGGCATAAAAAACATGAATGAGAGTTGTCGAATATACCACACCTACCTACAGAAAAAGGAGTTAAAAATGGGATGGAAGATTCTACCACACCCAGGGATAGTGTTTGCCACACCCCTGACTGGCTGGACACCAAAAAGAAGATAGTAGCAAACTCTACTACACCCTGGGGTGGTGTCTTCCACACCCATGGCTCACTAAATACAGAAAAAGGCAGACCCTACCACACCCAGAGGTGGTGTCCGCCACACCCCTGACATTCTAGACACCAAAATATTAACAAATCCAGGCCCTACCACACCCTGGTGTGGCGTCTGCCACACCCACGGCTCAAAGAAAAAGAAAAAAAACTCGTTGAAGCGCCCAGATCCCCCCTCCCATCCACCTCCTTTCATCTTCTTTAACCTAACCCATCAACCGACTCTCCTCCTTACCACCACCATCGTCGGCCACCTCCACACCACCGCCTACCACCGTCGCCTCTGTTAGCCCTTATATTTTGATGATGTTTTACAACCACCATTATTGGTACTAATTTATTATTAAGTGCATATGTAGTGAATTCATATATCAAGCATGTTAGTGCCACAAATGGAGGATTGGATGGAATATGCGCTACAACGATGATATCCAAAGGAAGAGGAGGCATAATGATGAAGCAACATTATTTCAAGAACACCAAATTCAATTAGAAGCTTCATCCAAACTCAAGCTATATCAAGACTCAAGAATTGTATTCTCGTGAGGATATTAGCTAGGTTTTATTTTCTCTCTAGTGTTAGATTGTAGGCAAATAGTTTAGATTTCATCTGAAGCTATTAGGATATCAACACACACGTTTTCATACTTATAGTTTTGAACGTATTTCACAAAATGCTATTTTTCACAAGTATGAGGACCTATTTGTAAAATTCTTTTTCCAAACAATTTATTTTTAGTATTAAAAACATTTTACAAAGTTTCATAATTTTTAGAGGTCAAATGAATATTTTACAAATATTTTAAGTGAATTAAAAATCAGGTTTTTGAGTGTATCAGTTTGCGGTCGACCGCCACGGTCGACCGCGCCTGAGCTCACCCATCAGTAGGCGACAGAAACTTTCACGGTCGACCGCCGCGGTCGACCGTGAGCAAAAAATTTCCCACGGTCGACCGCCATGGTCGATCGTGAAAGTCTCTGGACTTTTTGTGAGTTTCTGAACTGCCTCGCGGTCGACCGCGAAAAAATCACGATCGACCGCCGATTATTTTAAATGGTAATGTTGTACAAATCTTCAGCGCCGATTTCACACGATCTGGCACTGTTCTGTTTCCAGGTTTTGGGGGATTGGGTATGGGTTTCAAACAGCTGTGTTTTTCTATTTAAACCCATCTTCTTCTTCTTCCTCTGTGTCCCAGTTCTTTCAAAAATCCTTAAGAGAACGTTTTTCTTACAGAGCTTCATTTTCAAACTAGTTCTTCTGAGTTTTTGTGTTTCACATCCCAGCTTCAGTGTTATCTTCTCTTTTCCATAGCGACATTATAAAGAGAGGATTCTTACATCATTTCTACTATTTTGAGAGCTTGATCTTGTGTAGATCAATTGTGTGGGAGTGTGATCGAGTGAGATCAACTGTGTAGTGTGAGATCGTGAGGGGATCGCTGTGTAGAAGAAGTTCCGGCTTCCAAACTGGGTTGTGTAGTGGATTTCTCCTCGAGAGTGGGGAGCGGAGACGTAGGTCAGCGGACCGAACCTCGTTAACACATCGCGCTTCACAGGATAACGATTCCTAACCTTATCTCCTCTATTTTGATTGCATTTGGATATTGTGTTCTGCTTGTCTTTCTTTTATTACACAATTATAGCCTTGTGACCCTAATCACCCCCTCTCTAGGGTCCAACAATTGGTATCAGAGCTTGGTTTCTATATTAGTTTTTGGTTTAATCACCTTAGAGAAAAGATCTTATGGAGGCTTCAATGAATGTGCATATGCTAGAGGGATAATCCACCACTAGACCACCACTCTTCACCGGTACTAACTTTGCTTATTGGAAGGCTAGGATGAGGATTTACTTTCGTTATATTGACCTTGACATCCTAGAACTTATAGAGAAAAAATATGTAGAAAAGCCCAAAGTTGAGACTATGACCGATGGAGAAAGGCACCAAGCTAATCTCAATGCTAAGGCTATGAACGCCTTAATTTGGGGTCTTTCCCTAAATGAATACAATAGAGTTTCAACACGTGCAACCACATATGAAATATGGGTGAAATTGTGTATCACACACGAAGGAACCCCCCAAGTTAAGGAATCTAAGATTAGCGGACTTATGCATGAATATGAGTTGTTTCAAATGCTTCCAAATGAATCAATTGATGCTATGTTTTCTCGCTTCACTAACATTATCAATGAATTGCATGGTCTTAACAAAAAATTGACTATTCAAGAGACGAACTACAAGATTCTCCGTTCATTGACTCCGATGTGGGAACCCAAGGCGACGGCGATAGAAGAAGCTCATGACCTTACCACTCTACCTCTCGATGGCCTCATCGCCAAGCTCAAGGTTCATGAGAAGAAGCTCAAGGGAAAGGAGAAGGAGGAAGGGTCCTCACAGGATGTTGAGGAGCCATCACCAAAATTGAAGACCATAGCTCTCAAAGGAGCTAGTGATAACTCCTCTTCGTCATCGGATAGTGAAGTTGATTTTTCTAGAGAAGTGGCTCATCTCTCTAGAAGAATTTCTAGACTCATAAAAATGAATAAGAAGGTTAATCCCCGTTCTAACAACAAATTTTCTTCATGTGTAGGAAAATGCTTTGAATGCAATGAACCGGGCCATATCGCTAAGGATTGCCCAAGACTCAATGAGAAGTACATGAAGTACAAGAAGAAGAAGGCTGTGTATGCCGGATGGGAGGAATCCGAACCAAGTAATTTGGATAGTAATGAAGAAGGAGCTAAACTTGCTATTCATGATCCTAATGTTTGCTGCATGGCCCTTGAACATGAGGTAATATCCGACACCGAGAGTGATTCCTTTTATATGCAATGTGATCTAGCTACGGCTCTAGCAGAATTGAACATTGAATTTAAAAGAATGTCAAAGGAATTTTCTTCTTTTAAAAAGTTGCATGTTTCTTGTGATGTGAAACTTGAACAACTAGAAACCACTCTTGCTCTAAAAGATGAATTGCTAGGAGATCTCGATTTCGAGAATAAGCAATTAAGATCCAAAATTGAAAGACTAGAAATTAAGAGTGGTAGAATTAGACCCACTCATGCTTATGCTAATCATCATCATCATGGTAGAAATAGGTTTCATGGTTCTTGTGCTCATACATACAAAAGAAATTTTGTGTGCACATATTGCATAAAACATAGTCATATTTCTACTCATTGTAGAATTAAAGATAATTATAAATTTTATGGATTGACATGGGTACCCAAAGGTACCAAGTTGACTAACCACCAAGTGTTTTCGTCAAAAGTTATTTTCATTGCCGATTCCATTAATCTTCGATCGATTACAGAAAGTTACAATGAAAAATTAAGAAAATTATAACTCTTGAGAAAATAACACAATAGTCGTTTATCAACTACTGTTTTTGTGGGACTTTGCCTGTGCCGGGAGCGCTTTAGCTCGTGGACCGCCGAATCACAGATCGTGAAGAGGGGGCTTAATGATTCTGCCTTCGTTTATCGAAGTGAGAATTTGAAATGAAGACCTTATCAAAGTAAGATAGTCGTTCTTCTTAAGATCAAGTCTAAGCTCGAACTCAAAGAATTGCTCCAAGAACTAAAATCTCTGCTCTCTCTACTCTGGAATGCTCTAACAAATGCTCGATCCTCGTCAGAAATGACCCTAGGGGGGTATTTATAGCCTCAGGGGTTCATAACTGCAAAAACTCAACAAAACGAAGAATTAGTACGGCGAGACAGTGTTTACTGTCTCGCTGGGTGAGACAGTGTTTGCTATCTCGGACCACGAGACAGTAAATACTGTCTCGGAAAAGGCATCTTTTGGTAGTTTTTTCTGTAACTGACTTCCCACGTTTCAAACTCCGTTATTTTGGTAGTTATTCACTGTAATACCCCAACCCTTGAGAGGGTGATGAGCAAAACCAACCGGAATTGTGAGAGCTAAGTGCTATGCGGCGTAAAGTGCTACGCCGAGAGGGCAGGAGCCACCTCTTGAGGCCATAGGAGCCACCTCTAGAATCTCACACGGATGGTACGGTCTTGGATGATATGATTTGGCATAACGAGGACGTTGTGAGTTTAAGTGGGGGAGTATGTAATACCCCAACCCTTGAGAGGGTGATGTGATTAGTATTGATAGATTTGATCGGAATACTCATACCACTAAGATGCATCTTCTTTTTGGGAACCCAATTCTTAGAAACTCCAAAGTTAAGTGTGCTTCGCCTGGAGAAATTCTAGGATGGGTGACCCCCTGGGAAGTTTTCTAGGGAGCACGTGAGTGAGGACAAAACGTGCAGAAAAGACATGTGGTGGTTTGTGAGGCCAGTCCATCAGATCTAATAGCATACCGACTCCGGGATTCCGGGGCGGGGCGTTACATTCACGTGATTTTCGCCCATGATGTTTCCCACGTCCTTTTGCAGTTAATGGACACGTGTATGGCGGTTTACAAGGCGGTTCTTGACCATTTCAACAGTCTCGCTGGCGAGACAGCAAAGTCTGTCTCGCTAGCGAGACAGTGAACACTGTCTCGCTGGCGAGACAGTTCATATTTGTTAGTTTTGAGTGATTTTCTCTATGTTTGGATATCCATTAGCATTTTTTGACGCCTACAGATACCCCCTCCAAAGTATTCCAGACGTATTCTTTTATAGAAGAGTCTGGGATACTTTGGATAAGACAGATTTTACTTACGATCCCTTCAATGCTTGGTTGAGTAGATCGTGTAGAAGGACTTGCAAATGGCTTCAACCCTTGACCTCTTCTTCCTTTAGTCTATTCAGTTCTTTGTAGAATAGCTAATGTTCTCCCGGCGTCGCGTTTATCGCTTGACCGTTGTCGAGATCTTGAATCGAAGCTGGTATTTGTTCTTGAGGGTTCAGCTATTATCACTGGATTGATACATTCATTGAGAGCTCAACAGGTTATCCTTAAGAATATTCAGATGAGTATTCTCCAGAAACTTCCTGTTGATGGCAGGGGAAACAGTTTAGACTCGTGTACCTATTGGAGTATTCATGCGTACCACATTTGGTTTCTTGACTAAGAGAAAGTCTGTTGTCTCACGCTGCGAGATAGTATTTGCTGTCTCACAGTGCGAGACAGTGTTTTCTATCTCGCCGTGCGAGACAGTGTTTTCTGTCTCGCCGTGCGAGACAGAGTTTACTGTCTCGCTCAGCGAGACAGCGGGTATATAAACCGGACTTAGGTTTTTTTAGGGCTTTTTCACGTCGATTCTGCAGCGATTTTTGGGCGATTTCTTGGTGATTTTTCGACGATTTTTGACCAGTTCTTTGCATTTTCTTGTTCTCTTCATTCCTGATTCGTGCGGTGCTTCGTTTGGGGAAGATTCAACTCGGATTTGTGAAGGTTTTTTCACCCTCTTTCTTCAAAATCTCAACTTTCTTTGACTATGATTCTGCATGTAGTATTTCTGGCGTATGTTGTGATATATTTGGTGTTATCCTTGTTGATTCTGAGCCCGAAACCCTAATTTTCTTATTGGGTTTCAATGTAGTTTGTGCACTCATCATGTCGCCGCGTTGATCCAGAGGTTCCCGAGGCCGTTCGACTGCTCAGTCTCCTGAAGAGGCTGCTCCTGTTGCCGCTTCGCATGGGGGTACGTTTCTTTCACCCTTTCATCGATTTTCATACAGTATTTTGTTAATTTCATATGTACAATACTGTATTTGTATGCAGATCCTCGTTTGTATCCTTTGAGATACCCTCGAGAAGAGCCGGTATCCTCCTTTGAGGGGATCGACGCTTAAAAGTGTTTGTTTTGCTTGGACAAAACACACTTCAGAACATGCAGGGGCGATTTCATATCATCCCACATGTGTTGAAAGGTTTTGGTATGTCGTTATAATGCCCGTGCATAGTAACGCATATCTCCCTTATACATGTGGTAGATGGAAAATCGTCACACCTGTTATGAGATAGCGACTATATCTTATAGAATAAGATATACCGCCTCCTCTATAATTTTAGGACCATCCTTACACAATTTATGTGCATTTCTTTTATCAGTCCATTTTCCTTCCACGCTCTTCACTGTCGACGAAGTCACGGGCCAGAGTAGCGCCACTCACGCTTATTATGAGGGGTTGCCGTTAATTGAATCCGCTCCCTAATTTAAGTCAGATTATAGCGAGGGAGCCCGGGAGTTGATTCAGAGGGGGAGTTGTCGTATCCTGTGACGGGTTATCACGGACACCACCTTAATTTCAGAGCGAGATGAAAATCGATGTATAAGGAAGCCCGACTTCTTATTTGGTGACTCCGTAAAGGATCCGGAGATCGCATTCTGCAGGCCTGCACAATGGTTGCATGAGAGCGGCTCATTATTTCTATATCTGCCTTGGATTCCTCGTGAACATTCGCTTTTACAGTTTAGAAATTTATCTGTTGGACGCGAAATGTTCTGGAGGTTAACCGAAAACCACTAACGCATTCATTGTGGTTTCATCGGGAAGGAAGCCACCCCAGGTTCAAGTGAGAGAGCTTCTGTACGAGGACTACATCCAGGCATCCTAGGCCAGGATAACATCCCTCAGAATGAGACAGTCGCACAAGCCAATACTGTGAAGAACAGGTTAGCAGCAGCGGGGAAGAAATTACCCCACGAGAACTTCAGATGTTATGAATGGGTCCACTATTTTGGAGACAAATGGTGGACCAGAATGACTCGATATGTGTTAAACCGCTGGGGGCGAGAGTTGGCAGAATTAGGGTTGGAAGTCCCGATTCGTGCCACTATGTATGGTTTGCAGATTAGTGTAGGTCATTTTCTCTGTTTATTCGAGACCTACAACCCTGACACTAATACATTCTTCACCAAGAATGGGGAGCTCGGGTTACCACTGCACGAGATGATGAAGGTGTCCGGTCTGCCCATAGGCGATGTCCCGTATCAGGAATTCTTCCCAACCACTAGTCAGTTGAACAAGATGAAGGATCGGTCAACTGTAACTCATGACACTTTATGGGAATTGACCTGCCATTATCACATAGCCATGGCCGAGATGGAGATCAAAGCTAGGAAGAAATCTCCCCAGATCAGCTTAAAATGATTCGCCGATTATCTGTTCAAGAACCTGGATGATCGTTCGGAAGATGTACGCGGATTATCTCCTTTGAGTCCGTATGAAATCAATCGGCTATTAGAGAAGACAAACGTACAGACTTACACCTCTCACTCAGAAGATGGATTTCCGTATGGTACTAAATTCCGTTCTTATCTATGGCAAGCTGGTGTTCCAATTACTCCTACCACCCTGCTGGCTGGTTTCTTGGCCTTATGGTTGAAGAGGTGCGTAGTTCCTCATCAATCTTCTGATGCGATGCCAATGGAGGTGTTATACCCAGCAGTCCAACTAGTTACAGGTCATAAATTATCCCTGCTCTCCGCAATGATGGCTGCTACCCACAGTGGATTACGGCAACTAGTTTCAGCATTCCTTTAAGAGAAGAAGAAACCTTCTACCGGTATACCCGTTCCAAAATTAGAATTACCCTATACCTACCTGATGACCTGGTTGGTACTTCATCGGCCAGACTTGATGGAAGCTCCTGAAGAGGTGGATCCCAGTCTTCCTCTGTTGCAGACCCTTGAGGGCTGTAAATGGGTCAAGCATCGATGGGCGGACATCACTAGGCAGTTCAAAATTCATAAGTGTTGGGAGTTCTTTCCCTGCTTCCCTCAGTTCTCCGGCACATACAACACGACTTTATTGGATGCTGAAGACCCAAGGCAGAATCGTACTATCTTGGATGTCGGGTGCTTCAGGTGGTTGATGAACATTCAACCTGGATATCTATTATTCAGGGTGAGAGATACTTGTCTCATTGAACCCTATCTTCCATGCCGATTTGCTCGCCAATTCGGCTATGATCAAATATATGTCGGTAACCCGAATCGTCATCTTAGCTTTCGTGGAGGACTTATCGACGGAGCGAGAGCTTGGTTCTGGAGTATCGCCGGCTGCACAAGTGCTGAGTTTGATCTCCCTCTGGAAACACCGCCTCTACGGATGACCTTTTTATTTTGCAAGTGGTTGATCGCTGCCAACATCGTCACCCGGTATAGGAGAAGGTCGAAATCAGAAGAAGAGACAATCTCGCGGCGCACAAGAGGAGCGACTCGTGAAGCTATAACTTCGCCCCAAAAGAAAGAGGCCGTTGAATCATCTAGGAAAGGCAAAGAACCAGCTCGTTCAGCTGGTAGTGAAGAAGAATTTGACTCCGAGGAAACGGAGACTTCTGAGGAGGCGGGTGAGACCGATTCAAGTTCTGATGAAATAGCTGGTTTCCCTGATTCATTCTTTGAGAGGGGGCTTGTGCATCCGTCTACCGTGCACACTCAACCACCAGATGCTCCGAGAAGAAAGAGAGAAAGAGTCGTTATGACTCACCCTAATCGGATGACGGTGGATGTCCTTAGTGGCGATGAAGAGGATGAGGAAGATACAATGCCTCTTACTCTTCGGCGAAGATCTCGACCTCCCGCTCAAGCTCAAACTCAGATCCCTCCCATAACTGAATTACGCACTAAGCATCGTCATGAAGGATCTGGAGTCAAGGATGAAGCGCGTCCACTGAAAAGACAAAAGAAATCCGCCTCTAAGCCGCGTGTTCGTCTTCCCGCTGTAGAGGAAACGTCTGATCATAGTGCTTCTTCCGCAGAACAAGGTAAAATTTCATTTTTATTCTCACTCATTTGCTCTTATCGGGTTTATCTTATACTCCATCCTTGCAGGGAGTCAAGAAGAGGGAGAATTTCGGGCGGATGCTACTTCTCTTAGCGGTCTAGAAACTGAGGAGCCCGGTTTCGTTCAACAGATGCAGGATGCTCTGAGAGATGAAATAGCTGGTGTTCCACCGACTTCAGACATCAACCTACCAGCTCAAGACTCAGGTATTGATCTCTCCCCACTCGAAAGAGAATTCCAAGAAATGAATGAGTCGGGACGTGTGCCTCCTCTAACGACTTGTGCGCTTTGTATTCTTTTAGTTAAACTAAAAGAAGTGGGTGTCAGTGGTGAGGCTCCTGAATCCGTCCCAATCAACGAAGGTAAAGTTAATCTTCATCTCGAACAACTTCATTTAGATTCATATATTATTTATGACTCAATGTATCCTGCAGATGTCATAATGAACGCACCACCTGAAGGAGAGACCACCCATACCCCTAAAGTCGACGATTTTACTGATTTCGACTTTAATATGGACATCTCAGAAGACGACCATCAGCAAATCTCTGATTTGTTGTCGGGGAGAGTCACCGGTGGAGCCATAGAATCAGCAATTGGAGCTGGTTTAACAGAAGCAGGTTCTTCTGAGGGTAAGGCTTCTGTTCTGCAAACCCCTTATCATATATTTCTTTACTTGATTAATCGTGTAAATGTTCGAATTATAGGACCAGTTGGCAGAACTGATACAGCTATAATCGCTGGAACTCATGATCAACTTGAGGGTCATGATCACTCATCATGGGCAGGAACTGAAGTTGACCTTCAATCATCTATTCCTGAATCTCAACCTGCTACTCCTATGGACCCCATGATGATAGAAGTCACCGTCACTCCTCAAATCAGTCCGGTCGCAACAAAAGCGAGACCAACTGAAGAAGTTGGTACGTCGGCTGATGTTGTGCCTGGAATTGGTGAGTTTTAACCCTCATTCGTTTTAAGTTTCTGATCGATATTCCATTATATTTATTGTGATTCTTTTGTCTACAGAATCTTCTCCTGAGAAATCTCTCGACTTAGACCCGAAGTCCTCTGAGGTTGAGAAATCTCCTGACATAGCTGGCGCTTCAAAAGCTGCTATTCCAAAACCGCTTTGATTGTTCAGGAGACCAAACTACCCCCGTTGGACAAGCCGGGTACTGCTGAAGGTTCTTCCGTTAAATTTAGTATACTTCAGATCGTTGTTATGTATATATATCTTGTATTGACTTATTTGTCCTCGTCGTAGCTTCTTCTTCCTCATTATCAGACCGCATTCAAGAGTTATTAGCTGATGAGGATCCGGAAAAAGCCGTCATTGGCTCTGATCTTCATGGCTTCGTCTCTTTTTTGAACTCTATGGTCGATCACATCCTCTTAAAAGGCTCTCATTTTGAGAATTTTAAGAAACCGCTTGATCGTTATATGTCAGGCATCCGAGATGAAGGATATAATGACTTAGCCGATTCGATCGGCGTTTATGCGGTCGAGCTGAAGCAGCACGTTGAACTTCTGAAGGATCTTCGCACTAAAGGCATACCCTTCTACATCGCTTCTCATATGGACTCCAAGTTGCAGGCGTGGCACGATTCTCAGAAATCTGCTAACTCAGAACTTCAAAAGCTAAGAGCCCATAGTCATCAACTTAGAGTGCATGTTGCTAAAAGAACACAGGCTAAGGTCGATCTACACCGGGACTTAGAGTCTAACCAAGCTGAAATAGACCGCCTAGAAGAACAACTTGCAAAAGCTAAGGATGCTCGTGAAATTTTGGAATCTGAGTTGACGAAGACAACTCAAATTGAAGAAAACTTATTTCAGCGATTGAATGTTCAGGATAAGAGACTTGCTGAGAAGGAACAAGAGGTCGCTGAACTTCAGAGTGTTGACGTAGAAGCCTTCAAAGTTAAACTGACCGCTGAGCTTGAACAGGCTTACGCGATAGAGCTTTCAAAACTAGAAGATCAGATTCGTCAGTATAAACTTTTGTAATTAGAGAACATGTATTTTTTTTTTGTTTGAACATTTTCGATCAATATAACGAAGCCTTTTGCTCATTGAGATTTTATTATGATTACTCATTCTTGTTTAGAATAAATAACCATAATACTTATAGGATTTTTGGCAAATCCTCAGCCATCAACGGATTTGATATGCCTTTACCGATTACCGTTTGAATCGGGCTAGTACGTGAATTATCTAAGTCCGTTTCACGTATGACGTTGGGCTAAAAGACTTAGACTCTTTTAGACTTCAAACTACGGTATTGAATACGTAGGCTACATGTGTTAGATGTAGACTTATCTCTAATAAGGGATAGAGATAACATCCCCCATGCGTGAATGACATGGATTTTGAAATGTGGGTAGGTAACATTTTCTATGTATGAAAACGAACCCAAGTTTGTGAAGAAGAAATTGGATATTCCAACTCTCAATCTCTTGTTTGTTGGTAGAGATAAACCCGGAATTGGAGGGGAATAATTTCATATTCCGTCTCCTGGTCTCTTGTTTGTTGGTAGAGATAAACCCGGAATTGGAGGGGAATAATTTCATATTCCGTCTCCTGGTCTCTTGTTTGTTGGTAGAGATAAACCCAGAATCGGAGAGAAAGAATTTTATATTCTATCTCCTGGTGCAAAGGAAACTCAAAGTGGGATCTCCACTCAGAGAATCCGGATTGGTTTGAATAATCCTAACTGTCATAAGGTTTGATTATTCAGTTTGTGGACCTCTCGTTCATGGAACGAATCGAGAGGGGATTTTGGATTTGGTCCTAACTGTAGGAATGTTTGACCAAGTGGGGGTTTTGATATGATCCTAACTGTTTAAAGGTTTGATCACTCAATTTGTGGACCTCTCGTTCATGGAACGAATCGAGAGGGGATTTTGGCTTTGGTCCTAACTGTAGTAAGGTTTGACCAAGTGACGAATAGGAGTAGGGTACAAATAACAATGAGTTTGTTGATTTGCACGAACTACTCGGTGGGAAATTTTGATTTCAAGTATAAGAATTTAACATGAAATAATTTGTCGACTGATACAGACTGATGACCATTGGTCGATCTGATTGGTGGGGTTTCATGGTGTGGGGTTACAAATCATTGAGTTTCCCTTTCCATGATCGCATTACAGGGTTTTGTGAGGAAAGATTAATTGTCATTAAATCTCATCTCAACAAAAAGTAGTAAGAGAATCTTAATCATTTTTATCACGATTAAGAATAGACTATTGACGTGATCAGTTTCTGTTTAGGACAATCAATTGATATCGGGTTATCCTGAAATATCCTGTACAGGATTATCTAGGAACTTTCCATTTTACATAGGTTATCCTGAACGTATTACGGGTAATACTTTTTCAGGAATTTCACATTTATTGGCATCATTAATTTGTTGCCATCCTGAGCAATCAGGCGATATGCACCATTTGAATAGACTGTTTCTATCACAAACGGCCATTACCATTTAGGTTCAAATTTTCCTTTCTTCTTGGAAGTGAGAATCATAGGTCTTCGAACAGCAAGAACCAAATCTCCTTCTTTAAAACTTCGTTGTCGGACCCTTTTATCAAAAGCCCGAGAGATTCTAGCTTGATAAAACTCGATTTGTTGTTGAGCTTCCAAGCGCTTTTCATCTAACATCTCTAACTCTTCGAGACGTTTCTGATGATGTTCTTCCGTCGTCATTCCCGTTGCGAGAGCGACACGGAGAGAAGGAATCTGTATTTCCAATGGAAGAACAGCTTCACATCCATATGTTAAGGCATATGAGGTTGTTCTGGTTGGCGTACGGACAGTTGTGCGATAAGCCCACAGGGCTTCACCGAGTTTGTCATCCCAATCTCGTTTATTGGTTTTTACCAATTTTGCCAGAATTTTGATGATAGTCTTGTTAAAAGCTTCGGCCAATCCATTAGCTGTGGGATTATAAGCTGTCAATGAAACGTCCTTAATCCCAAATTTACCGTAGAATTTGATGAATGCATTGCTGACGAATTAAGGACCATTATCGTGTACTATCCGCCTGGGAACACCATACCGATATATGATATGGTGTTTGATAAATTTAATAACATCACTCGTCTTTACTTCCCTAAGTGGAACTGTTTCTGCCCATTTTGAGAAGTAATCGGTGATTGCTAGAATGAAACGGTCCCTTTTAACCGAAGGTGGGAAAATAGGGCCTACTATATCCATTATCCAAGTTTCGAATGGCCATGATGGGTGTAAATACTCAGGAAGCTGGTGCATATAATTCGCATGTAACTGACATACTTCACATCGTCGTGCGTAGTCGACTGCGTCTTTTACCATATTTGGCTAATAATACCCGATTCTCCTAAGTCGGTCATAGAGTTTGGGACCGGGTTGATGTGCACCGCATATTCCATCATGCGCCTCTTTAAGTGCTTGTTCCGCTTCTTTGCCAGATAGACAACGGAGTAAAAGACCATCGTATGATCGTCAATACAATATTTGCGCTGTGGCGTTGTAATAAAATCTCGGCGCTCTTCGCCGAATCGATTCTCTTTCTCTTACATCTTCAGGCAATATACCATGTAGGACGTAGTCGATAATAGGAAAACGCCAATCTCGAACTTCGGGTTCAATTCCTGTTGAGTATGCTTCCTTAGCGTTCGAATCATAGATTGGAACAATAAGCTGGTGGGTTCTCACTGTAATTAATTGCTCCGTCTCGGGAGGTTGAGCCAAGGATACCGACAATGCTGCCAATGCGTCTGCATACGCGTTCTGGAGACGTGGAACGTACTCGATGAAAAATCCTTCAAACGAGTTCGCCATTTCGATGGCCACCTGGTGGTATGGAATCAGGTCTCGATTTCTGACTTCATACTCTCCTCGTATTTGATTAATTACCAGTTGAGAATCCCTAAAAGCTTCAAGGTATTCGACCCCCAGCTCTTTGGCAAAATTGAGTCCAATTATCAATACATTATACTCGGCCACGTTATTAGAGCATGGTTCGGTCAGTGAATATGCTCTAGGTAAGACATGCTTTTCCGGAGAAACTAAAACGACCCCCACTCCTGAGGATATTCTAGAACATCCGGGTGCACTCGCCACGTTGGTTGCTCAGGACGCCCCATCGAAGTATAATTGCCACACTTGTTGGTGTGAGGTAATATTAACTTCGTGAGTTTCATCTGGCAGATCGTCGTATAATTCGACTACATCCTTCGTAGGATTTTCCGCCAAAAGATCGCAAATAGCTCGTCCTTTAACTGATTTTTGTTGTTTAAAGTACAAGTCGTATTGCGATAAGAGTAAAGCCCATCTGGCTAAACGCCAATTCATGGATGCCGGCTGGGTCATGAATACTCGGATAGGGTTTATGTTGGAAATAACATAAATTGTCTATCCAACTAAATAATGTCGCATTTTCTAGATTGCGAATACCAAGGCAAGGCATTCTTTCTCGATCATCGGATAACGAGATTCAGCTCCTACCAGTGTGTGACTCAGGTAATATACTGCTTGTTCGTGACCATTATCGTCGTCTTGTGCAAGTAATGCACTTAACGAATGGCTCATCGCTTTGACATAAATCAAAAACGGTCTGCCTGATTTCGGTGCAACGAGAATAGGTGGGTTCGCCAGATATGTTTTAATATCTTCGAACGCTTTTTGACATGCTTCATCCCAAATGAATGACACGCCCTTCTTTATGAGTTTGGAGAATGGTTGACATTTTCCGGATAGATTTGATATAAACCGACGGATATATGCCAATCGACCTTGCAATCCTCTGAGTTCTTTAAGATTTCTCGGAGGTTGTAACTCATGTATCGCCTTCACTTTATCAGGATCTATATGAATACCTTTTGTGGTGACGACGAATCCAAGAAACTTACCGCTCGACATCCCGAGGAAGGATTTAGTCGGGTTCATTTTTAGCTGATGACTTCTCATAAGATCGAACATCGTCTTCAAATCCTTAATGTGGTCGTTCTTATCATGGCTCTTAACAACCAGGTCATCAAAATAGCATTCGACAGTCTTCCGAAGGTGTTCCTGAAAGATCTTCGTCATGGCTCGTTGGTACGTAGCACTGGCGTTCTTCAACCCGAACGGCATAACAGTATAACAGAATACACCAAGGGGTGTTCTGAAAGCTGTATGCTTTTCATCATCCGGATAAATCTTAATCTGATTATATCCCGAGAATCCATCCATAAATGACATTCTCTCAAACCCGCATGTATTATCAATGATGACGTCCGTAATTGGTAAAGGGAAGTCGTCTTTAGGACAGGCGGTATTCAGATCTCTGAAGTCTATGCAAATCCTAATTTTCCCATTCTTTTTAAGAACTGGCACGATGTTGGCTAGCCAATCAGGGTGTTGTTCTTCTCTGACAAAACCTGAATCAATCAATTTCTTGACTTCAGTTTCTATCGCCTTCATAATTTAAGGACGAAACCGTCTTTGTTGTTGTTTGACAGGTTTAGCATCCGATTTTATGTTGAGGCTGTGCATTGCTACTTTTGGGTCGAGCCCCGGCATATCTTCGTAATTCCAAGCGAAAACGTCGATATACTCTCTAACGAGGGCGATTAGTTCTTCTTTTTCATCCGGTGGAAGATCACCACTGATAAATATAGGTTTCGGATTAGTTTCGTCACCCATATTAACTTGGACCACTTTATCCTCAGTAGGAGGCTCTCTTTGTTCAAATCGATCGCCATATTGGATGTTCATGTAATGCATCCATGGGTCTTCCCAAATAGGCAACTGATCGTCCTCTTTAGTTGTGGAAGGATCAGCTGTCACCATGTTCGACATTAGGGCTTTGAATCTCTCTCCAATGCTCGTGTCAGAATCCCACATTAAAGTATCGGATGAATGCCCGCTTTCACTTCTCAGTTGGCTAATGATCTGCTGGCAATATTCGTCATCAGATGACGAAGCATAACCTAGACCTCTATTATGACTATAATAATTATCCGGTTTTCCTTTTGGTACATAAGTAGAACGGGGTGGAACCCTGACTCCTTGACCAAAATAAAGACCTTCACCGAGCGAGAGGTCATAGCCTTGCCTCATCATGTAATCATTTGCTTGTGAACTATACCGAGAGAAATGCCACCCAGGCTTTTCATCATCTGAGTTGCTGTCCAAGAAAAGATCAGGAGCTGGGGATGGATCCCCTTTTCCAAAGATTATTTCTTTCTCACCCCCTGTCTTTGCGGGTAGGATCACCGTCGTCCCGACTGAATTTTCCAGATATTTCGTCGTTGTGCAAGACGAGCGAATTAGCATGTGTAGGTTAGGATCATCATACAATTCCCGCATAACATTATCAAGACAAGGTGAGTACTCTAAATCATCCTTTATTATTTCATCGGTAAGTTGCCAGTTACAACTTTCGTCCGACAATTCATCACCGTCAAGATCGATTACAAGAGGTTCAATGTCATTTAGTACAAGACCTTCACTATAATCGAGCCCAGCTTCGGTATCAGCTTCTTCTCCGCTATCCGTGCCATGGGCCGATGGTTCAGTATCGGACTCAACACCATACAGAAGGGAGTCAGTAAAGTAATTTTCTAACCCCTTGAATGGTTGCTTATCCGCGACCACCGTCTTAACCTCCTCATTAGTGTCGACATACTTCAAACACTGATGGAGGGTAGAGGGAACTATAAGATTACCGTGGATCCATGGACGACCCAATAGTAAGTTATAGGAAGTCTCGGCATCGATCATATAGCAGGTGACTTCAGATTTCAAATCTCCGAGTTGACACTTCACCCGGATTTTTCCCAACGGTCTTGACCCACTAGTATTGAACCCGTAGATGACCGTTCCTGTGGAGGCTAACTTGCTGGCGGGAATTCCGAGATGGTACATCAACCGAAGTGGCTTGATGCTAACAGCGGAACCCGGATCGACTTGAATCCGGTTGACAACGCTCGAACCGATATATCCAGTAAAGTATAGCGGTCTATCATGCTTTGAATTCCTAACTTGCATATCTTCTTTTGTGAAAGCAATGCAAGGAAATTTGGTGGCTGCCAGATTGCAATGCTGCACCGATGACTCTGGCTCTTCAGGAGTTGGCTTGATCTGAGTGAGGAATACTTCAGAATCAGCCAAGGCTTCTTGTAAAGCTTCCCTGGTTTCTTTCGAAAGGCGTAGCAAGGCATAGCAACTCGTATAGCGTGATCCTTGCTGGGATATTAGCTAATTGAGTCATGACGTCGAAGCGGAATAGAGTATTTGAACTTTCCGGTTTGTCTCGTCCAATAGGTTGATTGAAACGAGGCTGCTTCGGAAGTTGAACTTCTTTGGGTTGAGTTCCTTCTCTTTCTGCTTAACAACTTTCTGAGGTTTCTCGGCTGCTATGGGTGGGGTCGTAACCACCCCCAGTTCTGAAAGAGTTTTAGCATTTGGATTAGAAGTTTCCGGATACTGGTAATGGTATTCGTTTCCACCCCTTATAGCAAAAACTTCCTGTTCTTCATCAGAAAGCGGTAGAGCTGCTATCTCCTCGTCGTCTTTCTTAGGAATCGCCGAGGCTCCGTAACAGGACTTTTCCTTTCCTTTGCCTTTTGACTTCTTCTTCGATGTGGATGTTGTCCACTGTTCATCTTCAAGCAAATCCGGATGAACCCAAAGGATTTCGCCGTTAGGAGTTGTGTGTGACACTAGCCCTTTTTGGCGCTGTCCATGAGGGTCATCGTTGATGGTTTGCATCTTAATCTCTGATACTGGCTCAGCTTGAAACCAGGACAAAGGAACCGATCCGAAGCTAATAGAGACCGCGTTTGCGCCCACCTTCTTCTCCTTTGGCTTCGGCGTCATAATACCAACATCAATTAAGGTTTGTATTTTGTCTTTTAAGACATAACACGCCTTAGTAGGATGGTGGACCCTCCTGTGATATGCACAGTATTTTGGATCATTAATCTTCTTCGCTTCTTCTTGGTTTGTGACCGGTGGAAGCTTGATCTTATTATTATCCAGCAGGTACTTGAAGATAACCGGAACTTCATCATCTTTGAATGAATACTCCTTTGGGAATCTGGGTTCAGAGGTTTTAAACTGCTTCTGAGGCTGTTGATTCTGATTCGGCGCCAACTGGAATGACGATTGCTGTGGTTGTTATTGCGGCGGCTGTTGTGATGTTTGATGCGCGTCCACAGTGGCTCCCGACCCTCTTCCTCTACCTTGAGAATTGAAGTTCTGTTTTTGATTTTGATTATTGGTTGGTGGCTGACCCCTCTCCAAGTTCTTCCTCTTGAGAAACCGTTTAGCTTGCTCACCTCTAACCTTCAACTCCTTCCAGGTTTTAGAGGGTACAACTCCCATAACCTCTAATACATCCAACGACAAGTTATTGTGACATGTCTGTAGGATGAATTCTTCGGTGAGTGGATCCCGACAGTTCACCGCTTTGTTCCGGAATCGTTTGACAAAAACGTCAACCGACTCCCCATTCTTCTGCTTCTCGTCCAACAGCGTGCCAATAGAGACCTCCGTGTCGTCGTCGAAGAAATTGGTGAGGAACAGTTCTTCCATATCTTCCCAGCTAGTGATGCTTCTGGTTTTCAGGCGTCGGTACCAATCGAAGGTAGGCCCACGGGAGGTTCCTACGAATGACCGAACCATCAGGGCTTCATTTCCTAATATCGCGCCAAGATGTGACTTGAAATAGATCAAGTGCTGAGTTGGTGAACCCCTGCCATCAAAAGGAGTAAAGTTAATCAAATTAAATTTTAGGGGATAAGGAATCAGATCCTACTCCCTCGGGTATGGGTATGGAATGCCCGTTTTCTTCACTTCCTGGGCCGTCATCAGAGCGTTGACTTTGCTCTCGAGATCCTGCATCTTCTTGTCTTCTTCCTCAGTCTTCTTCAGATAAACTTGAGGAGGTTGAGTAGCTGATTTGACCGGACCGCTTCCAGAATTATCTTTGTCCGTAAGAGGATCATCAAAGATAGTCTCATCTTCCTTATCATCGTCCGCAGCTATGCGCACAGGCACAACGTTACATTGACTGGACTCTGCCTTGTGGCTTGATTCTGGTTGGTGTTGTTGAGCTTGCAAGTCTCGCATCTGCTGCATCGTCAACTCCATCTCCGTCTTGATCTCAGCTCTGATTTCCTCACGTTGTTTGGCTAACACTTCCTGCAATATCTGAGCTAATTGATCTGGCGTGATGGCAAATGATTCTCTGACCCGCCCCACACTGGACGTGGTATCATCTGAAGCAATAGCAGAACAAGTATCTGACAGCTCCTCCTCTGACGATAAACCTTCGTGCATTCTTTTATAGTCTCGGCGTCGGTTGGCCCTCCGTTGCAACCGCGCCATTCTTTGAGAAAGACCCCGCTCAACTCTCCCTTCTGAAGAGAAATCAGGGTCAGGGTTGACTAAATGCTGTTTTCCTCTGCCGGTCATGTTAATGGTGACCTCAGGGAATTCATCTTGTCGCCTTGCAGGCTTCCTCTGATTGAAACGTCTCACTTTGGATTTTGACGTCTCGGTTGAAAGTCTTTGAAATACGGAAACTCGTTTTGTCTTAGTTTCTGAGCAACTGCATTCCGTTAACACTGCCTTGATGAGTCTCTCGCATGCGCAATGTGATTCATCTTCTCGGACAGTTCTCTTCCGTGATTTGTTATTTTGATAGTACAGCTCATCATTGTTGTGATTTGAGCAACCTATCTTTTGTTTAGGAACCTTGTTAACATGCACAGGACGATTATTTGTCGTTTCTGAGCGATCCAAGGTTAAATTTTTAAACACACCCTCTTGCGGGTGTGGAGTCTTCATAGGTCCTAGACGAGCATGAACTGGTATTCTTTCGTTTTGGACCGGAGCAATTCTGACAGGAGGGTGTTTACGACCCCCTGCATAAGAAACCACCAAGGGTTTGTTTGCTGGACTTGGGTTTTCTCTGACTGGGGCTTTGCCTCTCTCGTTAGTCAAAGGACCGAGGCGATCTTCCATGGTAATCTTGAACTTAGATAAATCTGGGCTAACCCAGGATTTCACTGGTGATGCAGTAGACGGGCCCAGAACAGATGCTTGCGGCGCCTTCGGCATCCAAACTTTACGGTTCTTTGGTGGCTTTTCAGACGCCAACTCCTTCTTGATTCCGTGTGCTTGTTGACAAAGAGCACGAGCACGGGCGGCCTTCACCTTACGCCTTTGTATCCGTTCCTTTAGTGTTGAACGGGCCCTTTTGACAAGGGTCCATTCCTCCGTCGTAAGTTGTGTAGAAATATGATTGTTTTGCCATTGGGGCAACTGAGTTATTTTCTGTTTCCTCGACTCTAGGTCCGCATAGTAGTGGACCCCGTCGGTTTGTTGCATGGCCTTAGCCAATTGTAGAGCACGGCGTTGGCGCTGTCTCTGACGAGCCCTCTTCGTCAGCACCGGTGAGCCATGGTTCAACGACTCCTTAACTGGTGTGGAGTCATTTGGAGCAGAGATGTTGCAGGTAGATTCCTTAGCAACAATCGGGCAAGAACTTTCACCTGCGGCCTTCATAGGCATTGCAGACTTGAAATTTTTCCTAGAAGAGGAAGTCCTCCTGCACTTGCGCGGCGAGGAAGATTTTGAAGACGAGGATGACAAGTATTCCTCGAATTTCGCCTGATCGAATTCGTATTCGATCTCTTCGCTGACGATGATCTTGATCGGCTGCGACACTGTGGCCTCGGCAGCGAGGCCGCTGGCTCCTACTGTGGTCGCCAGTTTGTTTTCGTCAAAAGTTGTTTTCATTGCCGATTCCATTAATCTTCGATCGATTACAGAAAGTTACAATGAAAAATTGAGAAAATTATAACTCTTGAGAAAATAACACAATAGTCGTTTATCAACTACTGTTTTTGTGGGACTTTGCCTGTGCCGGGAGCGCTTTAGCTCGTGGACCGCCGAATCACAGATCGTGAAGAGGGGGCTTAATGATTCTGCCTTCGTTTATCGAAGTGAGAATTTGAAACGAAGATCTTATCAAAGTAAGATAGTCGTTCTTCTTAAGATCAAGTCTAAGCTCGAACTCAAGGAATTGCTCCAAGAACTGAAATCTCTGCTCTTTCTGCTCTGGAATGCTCTAACAAATACTCGATCCTCGTCAGAAATGACCCTAGGGGGGTATTTATAGCCTCAGGGGTTCATAACTGCAAAAACTAAACAAAACGAAGAATTAGTACGGCGAGACAGTGTTTACTGTCTCGCTGGGCGAGACAGTGTTTGCTGTCTCGGACCGCAAGACAGTAAATACTGTCTCGGAAAAGGCATCTTTTGGCAGTTTTTTTTCTGTAACTGACTTCCCACGTTTCAAACTCCGTTATTTTGGTAGTTATTCACGTGATTTTCGCCCACGATGTTTCCCACATCCTTTGGCAGTTAATGGACACGTGTATGGTGGTTTACAAGGCGGTTCTTGACCATTTCAACACTGTCTCGCTGGCGAGACAGCAAAGTCTGTCTCGCTAGCGAGACAGCAAAGTCTGTCTCGCTAGCGAGACAGTGAACACTGTCTCGCTGGCGAGACAATTCATATTTGTTAGTTTTGAGTGATCTTCTCTATGTTTGGATATCCATTAGTATTTTTTGACGCCTACACCAAGGACCCAAGTTTTGGGTACCTAAAGTTACTACACCTTCCTCTCTTGTAGGGAACATCACAGCAACGACGTAGATAGATGTGGTACCTTGATAGTGGTTGCTCTCATCATATGACGGGCAACAAAGAGTTATTTGTAACCCTATCAAGGATTAAAGGAGGTAGCGTCTCCTTCGGTGGTGGTGAGAAAGGTAAAATCGTTAGTATTGGCTCTATTGGTAAGAAACCCTCACCCGTTATAGAAGATATTTATTTGGTAAATGGTTTGAATCATAATCTTCTTAGCATTAGCCAATTGAGTGACAAAGGTTTTGATATTTCCTTTAAACCGGACAAATGCATTATTAGTATGAATGGAAAAATTGTTTTTGTTGCTAATCGCAAATCTAATGTGTACATTTTTGAGATGAATGAATTAGTGAACCAAGATGTAAAGTGCCTTGCGGCAATTGATGAAAACCCTTGGATATGGCAAAAAAGACTTAGACATGCAAACATGGAATTAATATCAAAATTGTCTACGAGAAATCTTGTAAAAGGGTTACCTAACTTGCACTTCATCAAAGATACCATATGTGAAGATTGTACCAAAGGTAAACAAACAAAATCTTCTTTCAAATCCATCAATGAGGTATCGACTTCTAAACCTTTGCAATTACTTCATCTTGATTTATTTGGTCATATGCGTGTTACCTCTCTTGGAGGCAAACACTATGTATTTGTGATTATTGATAATTTTTCTCGTTTTACATGGACAATATTTCTTGCAAATAAAAGTGATTGTTTTAAAGAATTTTCTAATCATGCCAAAAGAATCGAAAATGAAAAAGATTTGAAAGTTGTTAAAATAAGAAGTGATCATGGAGGTGAATTTCAAAATGATTTTTTCTATGATTTTTGTGCTCATCATGGTATAACTCACATGTTTTCCGCTCCTAGAACACCACAACAAAATGGTGTTGTTGAACGAAAAAATCGCACCATACAAGAGATGGCACGTACTATGCTAAATTCCTTTGATTTGCCAAAATATTTTTGGGCGGAAGCCGTCAATACGGCTTGCCATATTTTAAATCGTGTTTTAATTAGACCAAAGCTTAAGAAAACTCCTTATAAACTATTTTATGAAAAAACTCCTTTTATTGGTTATTTTCGTATCTTTGGTTGCAAATGTTTTATTTTAAATATAAAAGATCATCATGACAAATTTGATTCCAAAATTAATGTTGGTATTTTCTTAGGTTATGCACCTCGAAGTAAGGCTTATAGGGTCTTCAACAAACGAACTCTCGTTGTTGAAGAATCTATAAACATTACTTTTGATGAGACTAATGTTGGTTCTCAAGTTGTTTTACCTAGGAAATATGATGATGATGATGTTGAGGGAGGATTGGACCTTTTACAAATCAATGATACACCCTCTATAGAAGCACAAAAGGATGTGGATAGCTCCAATGCTCATGAACAAGTTGAACTTCCTAAAGCGTGGAAATTCACATCAAACCATCCAAAGAAACAAATAATTGGGAGCCCTTCACAAGGAGTTGTTACTCGCTCAAAAGCCTTGAGTGAGTGTGGTAATATTGCTTTCTTATCTCAACTTGAGCCTAAAAAGATTAATGATGCTTTAAATGATGAATTTTGGGTTTTGGCTATGCATGATGAACTAAACAATTTCAAAAAAAATGATGTTTGGAAACTAGTTCCTAGACCTAACAATGCTAGTGTTATTGGTACAAAATGGGTTTTTAGAAACAAACTTGATGAACATGATATTGTAACTAGAAATAAAGCTCGTTTGGTTACCCAAGGATACAATCAAGATGAGGGCATAGACTATGATGAAACATTTGCACCGGTTACAAGGTTGGGATCTATTAGGATGTTTTTGGCATTTGCTAGCTTTAAAGATTTCAAATTGTTTCAAATGGATGTTAAAAGTACATTTTTAAATGGTTTTATAGAAGAGGAAGTATATGTTGAGCAACCCCCCGGTTTTATAGATCATGCTTTTCCTAATCATGTTTATCGGGTTCAAAAAGCTTTATATGGGTTGAAACAAGCTCCTAGAGCTTGGTATGCTCACCTCTCTAGTTTTTCTTGTTGAAAATGGTTTTTCAAAAGGAATAATTGATAACACTCTTTTTGTGAGAAAAAGAAAAAATGATTTCATTTTAGTTCAAATATATGTTGATGACATCATTTTTTGTGTTACTAATAAATCTTTGTGCAAGGAATTTTCTAAGGTTATACAGGATCATTTTGAGATGAATATGATGGGAGAGCTTACATTCTTTCTCGGGCTCCAAGTTAAGCAAACTAAGGATGGGATATTCATTTCTCAAAGCAAGTATGCTAAGGAATTGGTGAAGAAATTCAATTTGGAGAATTCTAATCATGTGCCTACTCCCATGAGTACAAGTGTGAAGCTTGACGCTGATGAAAGTGGTGAGGACGTAGACCAAAAACTATACCGATGTATGATAGGTAGTCTTCTTTATCTCACCGCTAGTAGACCCGATATCATGTTTAGTGTGTGTGCATGTGCACGTTTTCAAGCTTCTCCTAAAGCATCTCATTTAATTGCGGTTAAAAGGATCATTAAGTATGTTAATGGAACTTTTAATCTTGGTTTATTTTATCCAAAGAGCACCTCTTTTGATTTATATGGTTTTTGTGATGCCGACTTTGCCGGATGTAAGATAGATAGCAAGAGTACGAGTGGAACATGCCAATTCTTAGGAAATTTACTTGTTTTTTGGGCTTCCAAGAAACAAAATTGTGTTGCATTGTCCACTATGGAAGCGGAATACATTGCCGCCGACTTATGTTGTGCCCAAGTTTTGTGGATGAAACAAAGCTTGGTTGACTATGATTTGAATTTTCAAAATATAAAAATCTTTTGTGATAACACTAGTGCTATAAATATTTCCAAAAATTCGGTTTTGCATTATAGAACCAAGCATATTGATGTGCGCCATCTTTTCTTACGCGATCATGTAGAGAGACAATATGTATCCCTAGTGTTTGTTGACACAAAATCTTAATTAGCGGATATATTTACTAAGCCTCTTGGTGAGGATGATTTTTGTCGCATAAGAAATGGCTTGGGCTTATGTAATATGTGAAAGTTCTTTTTGCTTGCTTGTTTAGTTGCATTTTGCATGCATTTCTCTTTACCCTATTTTTGATGGTGACAAAGGGGGAGAGAAATCTCCTTATTTGTTGCATATATTTAGGGGGAGCTCATAGATAGGGGGAGCACCTATCAATAAGCTATATTTATTTTTGCTCTTATATAATGGTTGGTTGTCATCATCAAAAAGGGGGAGATTGTTAGCCCTTATGTTTTGATGATGTTTTACAACCACCATTATCGGTACTAATTGCTTATTGAGTACATATGTAGTGAATTTATATATCAAGCATGTTAGTGCCACAAATGAAGGATTGGATGGAATATGCGCTACAACGATGATATCCAAAGGAGGAGGAGGCATAGTGATGAAGCAACATTATTTCAAGAACACCAAATTCAATTAGAAGCTTCATCCAAACTCAAGCTATATCAAGACTCAAGAATTGTATTCTCGTGAGGATATTAGCTAGGTTTTATTTTCTCTCTAGTGCTAGATTGTAGGCAAATAGTTTAGATTTCATCTGAAGCTATTGGGATATCAACACACATGTTTTCATACTTATAGTTTTGAATGTATTTCACAAAATGCTATTTTTCACAAGTATGAGGACCTATTTGCAAAATTCTTTTTCTAAACAATTTGTTTTTAGTATTAAAAATATTTTACAAAGTTTCATAATTTTCAGGGGTCAAATGCATATTTTACAAATATTTTAAGTGAATCAAAAATCAGGTTTTTGAGTGTATCAATTTGCGGTCGACCGTCACGGTCGACCGCGCCTGAGATCACTCGTCAGTAGGCGACAGAAACTTTCACGGTCGACCGCCGCGGTCGACCGTGAGTAAAAAATTTCCCATGGTCGATCGTCACGATCGACCGCGAAAGTCTATGGACTTTTGGCGAGTTTCTGAACTGCCTCATGGTCGACCGCGAAAAAATCACGGTCGACCGCCGATTATTTTAAACGGTAATGTTGTACAAATCTTCAGCGCGGATTTCACACGATCTAGCGCTGTTCTGTTTCCAGGTTTTTGGGGATTAGGTATGGGTTTCAAACAGCTGTGTTTTTTTATTTAAACCCATCTTCTTCTTCTTCCTCTGTGTCCCAGTTCTTTCAAAAATCCTTAAGAGAACGTTTTTCTTACAGAGCTTCATTTTCAAACCAGTTCTTCTGAGTTTTTGTGTTTCACATTCCAGCTTCAGTGTTATCTTCTCTTTGCCATAGGGACATTGTAAAGAGAGGATTCTTACATCATTTCTACTATTTTGAGAGTTTGATCTTGTGTAGATCAATTGTGTGGGAGTGTGATCTAGTGAGATCAACTGTGTAGTGTGAGATCGTGAGGGGATCGCTGTGTAGAAGAAGTTTCGGTTTCCAAACCGGGTTGTCTAGTGGATTTCTCCTCGAGAGTGGGGAGCGGGGATGTAGGTCAGCGGACAGAACCTCGTTAACACATCGTGCGTCATAGGATAACGATTCCTAACCCTATCTCCTCTATTTTGATTGCATTTGGATATTGTGTTCTGCTTGTCTTTCTTTTATTGCACAATTATAGCCTTGTGACCCTAATCACCCCCCCTCTAGGGTCCAACAGCCTCCATCTCTTCCTTCCACAACTAGCGCCTCACTACCCCCATCCCTCACCATCATCAGCCGCCTCTCCTCCTTACCACCATCATCGCCGGCCACCTCCACACCGCCGCCTACCCCCGTCGCCTCCCTCTCTTCCTTCCTCAACCAATGCCTCACTGCCCCCATCCCTCACCATCAACATCCGCCATCCTCATCCTTTACCGCCACCATCACCGGACTGCCGCCTCCCTCTCTTCCTTCCTCAACTAATGCCAGACCGCCACCGCCCTCACCTATCTCCACCGCCTCTAGACCATCGCCTCTCCTCCTTCACCATCCACCACAACGCCACGCCACCTTCCCTCTCCTCCTTCACCATTCTTCATCACCGCTTACCACTATCGTCCCTCTCATCTACACCCGATCATCTTCTCACCGCCTCCATCCATCACCAATCAAACCACCACCGCCTCCCTCCCTTACCCCGGCCTCTCCCCTCCCTAACTAATTCAACCCAGCAGCGACCAAATCGCCTCACTCCTATTTCGATTTAGCCGCTAAACACCACCTTCTTGTGCCGCCATCAACCATCATTTGAACTATTATCACTCCCATTCGGCAGACTAAATGGGGCTAAACACAGACGGACCAATCAGGGAGCCTCAACTTCTAAATCACGATGACAAAGAGGTAACCCTCCCCCTCCCCAAAATCCTCATGGTATAGAATTTGTCGATGCACAACAATAATCTAGGTATAATGCACTGGTTAAGCAGGGAATTCTAAGTACCTGATATTTGGATGAGACTTGTTTGTGTGAGTTAGGACTGTGGGAAGATGTTTCATATCTCCTAAAATAGGTTGGTTGGATAAATTTTGTAGAAGCTAATATCCCACGTACGAACATAGTACTCTCGAGTTTTTGAGTTCTCTTGATGTTGTTTTGTTTAATGGTGAGGGAGTCAAAGAAGGGAAAATCACTTTCTGGTCATTTAACCAATCCCACACACTTACATTAGCACAATTAAATGAGATATTTGGTTTTCCGGAGGGTGGGGCTAGAATTGTCCCTAAACATTTAAACTTGACCCCCTTTTGGACTTCCATCACACGCTCTACCACTCAAAGAACCTATGATCCCTCAATGTCAAGGGCCTCTGCTGTTTATAACCTATGCTTTAGATATTTATAGAGGTTCATGGCTTTCACAATTTTCAGTCGGGGTGAGAGCGATGGAGTCATGTGTCAAAGAGAACTCTACATCTTATGTGCCATGGTCAATGGACACAAGGTTGACACAGAAGCTTTTATGATTCATTATATGTGTCGTGCAGCGAGAGCAATGAGTGGAAAAATTACGTTTGGTGGTTTGATTACCACTTTAGCTTACGGAATGGGTTTAGGGGAGCTCGTAGGGGGACTTCATCCTTTAAGCCCTAGTGCGTCCATTAACCTCGATGCTTGTCTTCATATGAAATTGATTAGCCATAAGGGCGATAGGTTATGGTTATGTTTTCAAGGCAATTATCTTTTCCTACTCTCTGATCCTGATAGTACGACCATCCGTGTTCACACCAATTGGTGCTACCTCACATATGATTTTGTAAATTGTGAAGGTTACGAGGTTGTGCCAGCTGAGGATGCTGACACAGTACCCCCTATCCCTATTCGGGTTCAGCCTGATAGGGGAGCTAGCTCTTCCCACCACTCAGCGGAGTTACCAGCTATCCATATTTCTCTTGCCTCCTATACTAACCATGTTGATGCCATCGAGCAAGAGCAACAACATCAAAGACAACTCCTGGACTCTATGCACCACATGATGCAGTCTATTCATGAGTGGCAGCTCTGCCAGGATGCCTCCGCTCCACCTCCTTTTGACCAGTGAGTTGGTATGTCCCCCACACCCTTGCACTCAATTAAATCATACTACATTGAGGAAAATGTAGATCTTAAGCTTAGGGGTGTGGGTTTTTTATGTATTGATTGACTGACCATGATTGACTATTTTTGTTTTATTTTCATTTTTCTTTGCTTTTATTTTTGTTTTTCTTTGCTTTGTTTTATTTTATTTAAAAAACAAAAAACACAAAAAAAAACAAAAAAACCTAAAAAAAAGAAATAGGGAAATGATCTCCTGATGATGACATGAATCCTTAACCTTTATAAATCATTGAACTAGATAGATGCTTATTAGTTGGGACTAGATAACTTTTTAAACCACCTTTCAACTGATTATCAAAGACTTTTGATTGCAAGTTAACAATATGGGAAAACCAGACTTGAATGTTCTCATCTTATAGGATTTAGCATTTATGTGACTAGCATCATGACCATTACTCTATTGAGACAAGAGGGGTATTAAATTTGATAGACAAATAAAATCGATGAGACCTTGAGCCTGAAATTAGATGCATTACATATCCAATCATGATTTTTTTCTTGTGTGATATTCTCCAATAATGTAGGATACTAGAACTTGCATGGAACCTCTTCGAGCCCATATATAACTTTTGTATGCATAAAAGGTGATTGAGGAACATTTTTGTTCATAGTCCACATTAGCCAAACAGCCTACCATGCGCTATTGTTCCCTTTGATTAGCCCATTTGAGCCTATGAGCCTAATTTTTGTTGATTTAACAACCTTTAAACCCGATTGTATTCATTACCCATGCCTAAGCTAGTGGAGCACAATTTCTGATATAATAGGTTAAATGAAATGTGGTGTAAGCTTAGGGTGTGAAAGGAGGTGTTTGGTTTTCTCCTTTTCATTTTAATTCCAAAAAAAGGTGAATAAAGTGTCCTCTTTATGTGTATGTAATTGCGGGTGTCAAAAGAATTCATTTTGACGTACTAAAGGGAGTAGTTAGAAGAAGTTCTTTAATAGATGATGGAGCTTGTGTGGATGTCATTGATCTTACTTTGACATCTAATCTTTTGCAATTATCACTCCACTAGTGATAGACTTTCAGCTACAATCCCAAATATCTATCCTACCCTTTTGACCCTAGCCCTGTTACAACCAAATAAAAGACCTCATGATTTTTTTGCTTGCATTAGTTTTCGAAGTGGTGGAGAATTAAGATGAAATGCAAGCTTATGGATTGAACACATCTATTAGGAAGAATTTTGAGCGACATAATCCTATCATTAAACACATGAGAGATTGAGAGTCCACATACCCTAAAGTGAGGTCTATCAATTTAACTACCTGAATGTCTCAATTTTAGTGCTTCGGGATTGAAGCTAGTTACATGGATTACTTTTTCCTACTTTGACTTGAGACTTGGATAGGATGGTTATCCTTGACTTGTGACGCTTGTGATCATAAGTAAAGTTTGAAATGTGATTTTGTGAGAGTTTTGGAAATTATTTTGTTAAGTCCTGATAAAACGTGTCTGCCTTGTGATATGTTTGATATTGGTTAAAGGATTGATGAGGGGGTGATCCCTACTCTATTTGGCTTTCTCTCCTCTTATTTTTTATTGTTTATTTGCTTGAGGACAAGCAAAAGTCTAAGCTTGGGGGAGTTGATAAACACGTAAAATATACATTATCTTAGTGTGTTTCAAGCATGAATTAGGGGTGTTTGATGCATATTTAGTGTTTAGATCGAGGATACTATTATGGTTTGTATTCTTATATATAGGTATTGGCAAGATTGAAAGATTCGATGATCGTTGGAAGTAAAACAAGAGTTTGAAGCAACAACGAGATTTAGAATGCATGGCTCGAGAAGGAAATGGATGCACAAGTATGAAGAACTAGAATTTCAATCATTGTTCAGTTCTAATCCGAAAAATCTCAAAAGATAAAAGTTGTTATCTCTTTCATATCTTTTCAATGCAACTTGAATCACCTCATTCCGAGATCGTACGAAGAAGTTACAGCCAAAATACCAAAGATTGTACGAACACGCACAAAATGAGCGAGACTGATTCCACCACACCCTGGTGTGGTGCGCACCACACCCGTGGTTCAGGCCTTATCTTTTTCTAGATTTTTTAGAGACCTATAAATATGTATTTTAGCTTAGGGTTTAGGATCTTTGGTTCTTATTCTCTTAGCCGTCAATTAGCATCTATTTTAGAGTTTAAGTATTGAAGGAAGACACAAATTTCTTGTACAAGATTGGATTGCAAGTATATATTTTAAAGATTTTAATTGAAAGATGGGTTAATTCTTTCCTCTCTTTAATTAATTTCTTCTTATGATTGATTTGCATATTTATTTTATATATTCTCTTATCCCAATCATGTTTGAGTAGATTCCTTGTCTAGGATTTGGAAAGAACCTAACTTTTTGGTAATTGATGATAGATTAATATATGTTCTTAGTGAAAGTTTAAATCTTTAAATTTAATTCTTGTGTTTTAATTTTGTTGATTTGCTTGATCACCGGATTAGCAATCATAGGTAATTAATTAAAGGACTGAAATGTGAAGATTAATACCGCACCTCTAGAAATTAAGCAGGGATTTCGAACCACGAAAGTAGGCTAGATTCCTTGGGGATTTTATTTGGATTAACATAAAGCTTAATAAGTTTAATTTAATCTTGATTCCACGAAAGTAGGTTAATTAAGATTAATTAAGCACGATCTGTAGACCTTAAAAGAAGCTTTAGATTACTTTAGGCTAATTCACCCTTTCTAGTTTAAACCAACACCGAGAATTAAAATAATTCGTCATTGAGCATCGAAGTTGTGGTAAAAACCTAATCCTAGCTCTTCATTATATTGAATTTCACTTGCTTAGCTATTTAATTTATTTCTAATGTTTAAACTCACAATTTTAATCTCTTCTATTTTACTCATCGATTTAGCTAGCTGAAAACGTGGAAATTTAGTAATTAACCCTTAGTCCCTGTGGGATCGACCTTGATAGCTACAACAAGTCCATGCGCTTGTGAATTCGCCTACCAGATTATTTCACTCGACGTACTAATTCTCATATTGTGGGTTTCTAAATATTAATTTCCACTTTGTGTATTATGGATGATTTTATATTTTTTATATATATA